>CAJNIZ010001448.1:48012-70372 GCA_905231905.1 Symbiodinium pilosum
CAGAGCTAGCCTATGTCAAGGAACTCTTGAGCGCATTCCAGGCTGATTTTGACCAAGGGTATTTTGGTCACCCTCGAAAGAAGCCTACCTCGCTTATGACGACGAGTTGGGTTGTGTTTGAGGGGTTAGCCGCACATAGATGCGTTTCAACCTGGCAATCACCTCCTTTGGATACAACAGGGCTTGGGGAAGAGGGTTCTGCGTCTTTGCTGGCAGGCCGTTACTCATCCACAATGTGGGCCCAGTGGGCGCCAGGCTTTGTCAAGATCTTGAAAGAGGGGTGGGTTCACCATTGCCGCCATAGTGTAGCAGAACGCCTTCAGCATCAAAATGATCGGCAGCTTACGCTCCAAGCTTTGTCCCCTGCCTGGCAAGCACACGTAGCCGCAGACCATCATCCGTATAGGAAGGATTGTGCTACTTGTTTACAAGCGGCGTCGAGGGATAGGCCCCATTACCGCCAGTCCGATTCCTCTTTTTACGCGCTTTCAAGTGACATTTCTGGACCTTTTGTTAAGGGTAGGGATGTCGGAGGCCCCAAGAAGTATTTTGTGGTTTATTCAATTCGACTTCCTGTAGGTGAGGGTTACCCCTGGAAACATCGCACCGCCAATCCTCCTAGGCATCCTCAGCAGGTTCCACCGGCTCCGGCTTCCCGTGTTGGCGCTCCTGTGCCCATGTCAGGCCCTCCTACTAAGGGAAACTGTGAATCTTTGCAGTGTGAGGCATCAGTGTCGCCTTTGCCGGAGGTAGCCGACATTCATCAGGATGTCCAGGACGACAGTTTCTCGGAGGTTGCACCGGCAGGACCTTTGCCACCACCTCGCCGTGTAAGGGGTAAGTCGTCTCCTGTTAAGCCACTCCCCACTCAGGCCCCTGTGGATTGTCATGGCGCCGTTGTAGCATCTTCTTCTTTGGAGATGGATTTCTCTAAGTATGGGGTTCCAGATTTGGACGAGCCTCCGTCCCCTGTTCCGGACCGTGAGCAAGCTCCTGTAGAGTTTGTTCATGACACTGAGCCACTTGACTGTAACCCTGACGCTGGACATTCCACTCAGCCTTTTGTCATCTCGCAAGACTTTGTGACACTGCGCTGGGCGGAACCCCTCGCAAGTCGTAACGCTGACGGTCTTCGGTTGTCTGTCATGCAAGCTGTGGCTAAGTGCAGGGCTTTTGGCGTCCCTGTATTACGGTTTCACTCTGATAGGGCCAAAGAATTCCAGTCTCTGCGGCTTGCGCGTTGGTTGGCAGAGCAATCCATTCATGTGACCAAGTCCGCACCTGAGGACCCTGCCGCTAATGGTACAGTAGAGTCAGCCGTCAAAGAGATTAAACGTTTGGCTCGACGCTGTCTTCCCTCTGGCGAACTGCCTTCGTCTTTATGGCCCCTAGCAGTTCGACAGGCCTCGGAGCAATTGTGGAGATCAGCTCTTTCTCAGTTGGGATGTCCCACTCGGCCTTTGTTGGCATTTGGCACTGTCGTGGAGGCGAGGAGCCGTGAATGGCTTAAGCGAGCCGACAAACAATGGAGTCCGCGCACTCTGTCTGGTCGCTTGGTCGGCCCTGCTCCGCAAACTCCTTCCGCCTATGTCGTGCTGTTGGCAGATGACACCTTGTATATATCCTCTTCAGTACATCCAATCACGGCAGTGTCCGGGTCGTTGTCGTCTGCCGCTGCTCTGCCTCCTTGCACCGTTCAACTGAAGCTGTTTCAGGCCTCAGAGCTCGCCTCTCCTTTCCATTTGCCTGAGCTGTACTCTTCAACCCCCCGTTATGGCGCTCTCCGTGCGCTTCGGTCTTCCTCTCCCTATGAGGGGGGGGGTCCACAGTTGTCTTCAGCAGATTCAGCAGATTCAATAGGCAGTGC
This sequence comes from Symbiodinium pilosum, assembly GCA_905231905.1. NCBI lineage: Eukaryota > Dinophyceae > Suessiales > Symbiodiniaceae > Symbiodinium > Symbiodinium pilosum. The sequence continues at coordinate 49,880 of CAJNIZ010001448.1, forward strand.
AGCAAATGTGAATGTCAATGTGAATGTCAACAATGGGCGGCATATACAGCCTTTACCTTCTTCTAGATCAAACCATTCTGGGAGTTCCCACTCGGCCTTATCTGCTTCCCCCATAGGGAGTGTAAGCCCAGTTGTTGGTTTGGAGCCTAGAAGGCAAATCTATGATCAGGCCTCAGGGTTGTTGAAAAAGATCCTCTGCTTGGAAGGTTCAAGGTTGATTAAGTTCCTTCCTCCGCATGAAGATTCAAGACTTCGATGTCTGTCTTCGGGCTTCGGCTTTAGAGTGAGCGTGTCAAGGTTTGCCTCACTTCCCGAGGAACGCCAGCAGCAGATTTTGCAGGATATGGATTCGGAGGCTACATCTGATTCCACCCCGGATCCTGGGTACGTTGACGACATTGCCCCAGGGTTTGAGGAGTTCGTAGACTCCACGTCGAGTAATGACCAGTTTGGTAGTCCGGTTTCGGGGGGAGGTAGTTCAAGCCACATGCCTAACTCCGGGGTAGCAAGCCCAAGCAACATGCCTAACTCCGGGGGAGCTAGCCCAAGTTACCTGCCTATCTCCGGGGGAGGTGGTCAGGGATACTCAGAGGATGAAGGAGCTTGGATCTCAGTTGACTTCAGTCATAGCTCTTCATCTGTTCCGTCCATCCGTGCAGTCGGGCGCGTTAAGTCTGATGCTACAGAAGTTGAGGTTTTGGCTCAGAAAAAACTTGATCAGCATAAACTGGATCGTGCTGATGTACTTGAGGTGGTCCTTAAGCTGTGGGAGACCCAAGTAGAGGTTCAGGGGGCTAGACCTTTTCAGACCAGTCTTTCGTTGGGACCTGGTGAGTGTGGAAAGTTGAGCTCAGGGCGATGGACTTCTGGTGCGTTTGTTCACGGTGGGGTTGCAGGTATAACCAAGACCTCCATTGCGTACCCTGAAACCACCAAATTCATGTGTAAGGCGTTGAAGCGTCGGACAGGCCCGCCCTTTGCTTCCGTGACCGTCCTCGTCAATTGCCACTCTGAGCAACATGTGGACTCTCATAATGAAGTCACTAGTCACAACGTGGTTTGGAATGTGGCGGAACCCCCTGATGTGCCAGGAGTTCGATTTGACAAAGGGATTTCCCCACTTCCATCCAATGCCTGGGTTACGCTCCCTCCCAGAGTGCCCCACAGTAGTATGCTTTGCAATGGTTTGAGGATCCTAGTTGTAGGATACACCCCACGAAGTATGGACAAACTAGGACCCCAACATCTCCACTCTAAAGGGTCTGGGGTTTAGCCTGCCTGATTTCCCTCTTGTCTCAGTGCAAGCAGCTGCTGTGGAGTGCCGTGGCTCTTTGGAGTCTCCTTCCCTTGGAACATCGGAAGAAGAGATCGAATGGGAGACCTCAGTCTCGGTTTCAGCTGATCCAGAAGATTTGATTCCTTTCCTCGGGGCATGTTTAGACGAGTCCATGACTTAAAAACTCATTTTGGCCGCAGTGTAGTGCATCTCTCGCATGAGGGTGTGGTTGATGACGCCTATGGGCCCCTTCTTGCTACTTTGCAAACTTGGGGGGAGGACGCAGAGCTCCAACTTCAGGGCGAGGCTAACTGGAGAGCCAAGCACGGAGACTTGGAGTTCCAGGTTCGCGCGGTTCCTCAAGTACACGCGGAAGGGGAAGCATCGCCTCCTTCAGGGCTTCTGCACACCCGTTTAGTCTCCAATGAGGAAGTTCGTGAGAATCTGTATGCTTGGAAGAGCGCGATGGAGAAGGAGTGTCAGTCCTTGATCGAGAAGGGTGCCATTGAACCAGTCTCGGAAGATCAAGTCCAGGCTTGGATTTCCAGCGGGGAACAGGTCGAGGTGCTTCCAGGTCGCGGGGTGGCCAGTGAGAAGCCACAGCCTGGCGCTGCCCATCGGAAAAAATATAGGGCCGTAATATGTGGCAACTTCCAAGCTCCGCACCCCGATCGTTCCAAAGAAACTCTATACGCCGGCGGAGCCGATTCTGTTTCGATCCGTACCTGTCTTAGATGGGCTGGTTTAAGGAATGCCGGCGCTTCCATAGTTGACGTGAAAACCGCTTTCCTGAACGCTCCTGTCGATGCCTCTGAATCAAAATACCTAATCTGCAATCCTCCTCGACATATGGTCATGGCTGGGGTTGTTCCCCAACGAACAAGGTGGCGAGCGCACGGTGCCCTATATGGGCTGTTGACTAGCCCCAGGGCTTGGTCAAAGGAGAGGGATGGCCGAATGAGAAAGTTCCGGTGGCAGTGCTCTGGAACCGAGCGGCGTCTTCTTCAGTGCATTGCCGACCCTAACGTCTGGCGTTTGGTGGATTGCAATGATCAGGTACTGGGTTTGGTCACCTGCTATGTTGACGATCTTCTAGTGTTAGGAAGTCGCTCAGAGCAGGAAGCCTTTTTGAGTCGTCTCAGGGCCACCTGGGAGACAAGCGATCCTTCTCACGCCGAGGAAGGCTTGACCACATATTGTGGACTTGAACTTGTTCAAACTGCTGAAGGCCTGGTCGCCTCACAGTCGAGGTACGTCAATGAGCTCCTCCTCCGACACTCTGAGGTGTTAGCATCGAGCACGTCTCCCTGTTCATCATGGCGCGATGCGTTTGACGATTCGGAGTCGAAAGAGGACCCTCTGGAGCCAGCGGTAGTGAGACAAGCGCAGTCACTCTGCGGAGAGCTCCTATGGCTCTCCGTTAGAGCCAGGCCTGAAATATCATTTTCTATCGCTAGGATGGCACAGCTGACGACTCGTCGGCCTCATGATGCCATTTTGATTGGCCAAGGGATTTTGAAGTATCTCCGGGCGTTTCCCAATTCAGGCATCTTGTTCGGTCAAGCTCCTGGAGGCTTGGGAATTCATGGGGCCTTTACGAGACCTGTGGATGAGAAGCTGGTCCAAGTTTTCGCGGACAGCTCGCTGGGACCAGCGTCTGGTCGCAGTCACCAAGGGCTCATTGTGCAATGGGCGGGGGTCCCCATCAGTTGGGAAAGCTCCCGTCAGTCTCTAGTGAGCCTCAGCACAGCTGAATCCGAACTCATAGCTGTGGTCTCCGGTGCTCAAATGGGCGATGCCGTTGCCTCCTTGATAAGCGAAATCTTAGGCGTAGACCCTGAGGTCCAACTACTTGGGGATAACCAAGCATGTATTGCCATAGTATCGGGTCCTCCCACGTCGTGGAGAAGCAGGCACCTCAGACTAAGGGCTGCGGCTTTAAGGGAATGCCTAGACAGCGGTCAATGGACCCTGGTCCATCTGCCAGGGCAGTTCTTGCCGGCAGATCTTCTTACAAAGGCTTTAGGCGTCACGCGGTTTCAGTATCTTCTTCCACTGTGTGGGGTCTATGTACCTAAGCCAGTTGTGTGCAAGTTAAGTTCGTCTAGCGAAGGCAAGGCGGACTCGAAGGTCCAGGGGCGCTGGAAGGCTCTAGGCATCCTACTTCTTGCCATCTGCGTCTCCCAACTTTTGAAGGGTCAAGCATCTCCGGCTGGGGAGGAAGAGGGATCCACCTGGCTTCTATGCCTCATCATAGGCGTGATTCTAGCTTGGGAGGGTTGTAAGCTAGGGCTTTCCGCATGTGCCCGTTCTTTGCGATGCGTGAGGAGAATCTCTGCTCCTCAAGCTCCAGGGGTTGGATGTCAGACTGACCCAGTTGCTCCACCTCCCCCCTTAACCCGTGTCGTGCAGGTACCTCAACCCATTCCGGAAGGTCTAGAAGCCTTTTTTACAGCGACAGGCGAGCGCTGGCATCAAGATTCACAATGCCCAGATGTGCGTACTCGTATCACTAGACGATTTCTTCCATGCGAGCGCTGTACTGCTCACCACCTAGTCTTGCAACCACCTGCACAGCCCGGATCCCTAGCCCAGCATGTGCCGCCACCTCCCCAAGTAAGAAGGCGACGTCCAAGGTAACGAGCTAGGAAGTAATCAGCTGTCATAGGGTCGAGCCATAAGGGATTCGGTCAAAAGTCGTTCCCTTTCCTTTTCTCCTAAGATTAATCCCTGCGCCCAGCACTTTGCCGATTAAGGTTTGTTACAGGAAGTGGTTCTCTCAAGGAGTTATCAAGGTTTACCCCTGCATTTATAGGGAGGCTGCCCTGTTTACTTTTCGTCTTGTTGTTGTGATTTGTTAGAAGAAGGGTCTTGAGTCAAGATCGTCTGAAGGTGCGTGACGCCTTTAAAAGGCGGGAACACCCAGACGTGGCCATTTCAATTGCTCAGCAACGTTGCTGAGGGGGGAGTGTGTGTCCAGTAGTGGCATGCACCCCTCTGCGCAAGGGATGACACGTACTGCAACACGCAGACCCTTTTTAGCATCAAGCTGAGAAACAACTTTCTGTGTGAGAGGTGCGAGGGTTTGCATTCTATTTGTAGGTGCTGACGTCCTCTATCCCATCAAAACTAATAAGGAATATATTGATTTGGGGTCTATATTGGGGTCCCCCTATTTTGGGCAATTCCTATTTGCTGCCTGGCTGCTGCAAGGCCTTGGACTGGGAGCCTCTGAAGAGCTTGCCTTGCATGGGCGACCCGCAGCAACACAGATGATGGTCTCACAGAAATAAACAGTTCTGATACGTCCGTGCAAGGAGCAGAGACAATACTAATAGACTTAAAAAGAATGATGACAACGGGCGATGAGAACAAGAATGATGGTGCTACGGGCTATCATGATGCCATGATGGCACGCGCCGCGAGGTACAACAATGCACCACACGCACAATCCGAATTCATCAATCGAGGTCAGAAACCGTTTTGCAGCCTGTGAAGACTAGAAATGCAAATGTAGAGTATTGTGAGGTTGGCAAGTGGTGCGATGAAGAGAAGGAGCTTTCAGATCCGGATGAATGGAACAGAAGCGCGAAGAACAGCCTCAGCATCGTAACAGGAGGCGTGATGAGATGAAAGGGCTTCAATCACAGGCCAAGACGCCGAACTCCGTGCCCTCCACATTCCTGGGCCAATGCCAGGATGGCAATTTAAATCACCGCGTGGTTTCCTTATGGTCCTTAGGAACTCATACCCTTGTAGAGAATGGAGAAAGGTATGACAATTCATGTTCAGAACACCCGAAACGGTAGAAAAGGACGAAATCATTACTCAGCAATCATAGAGAGTCATGCCATCTCGGAAGTCCTTGCTGGCCGCCGCCTCGATGCAGGTGATGATTGCTTGCGGAGCCGCTTCGCCAGCTCGTAGCTTCATGTACTCCTGTAGGCTTCCAGAAAGTAGGAGGGAATGACTTTTGAGGTTTTGGGCCCTCCTGTGATCCTAGTCACCCTGAAGCGCATTCCCTTCAGTCTTTGAAACGTCGAACCACTTGCCCTTGCCGTGCACAGCATGCAATTGCATGGCTGTAGCATTGGTAGTGAGGGTGGAAAATGACGGCCAAATACTTCGGACGTGCGGCTATTGGACTTTCAACCTCTTGCTGATACAGCGTTTGCATACACAGACGACCATAATTTGGACGAGCGACACAGGCAAGGCAGAAAGGCAAAATGGTAGCAGAAACCCTAAACCCTAAATAGTAGTTTCCATTCTATTTTCCATGATCCCAATATAACTCCAATATCACCCCAATAGGTGTAAGTGGCAGGCGCCCTCTAGACTTGGACCCCAAGAACCCTGCGCTGCCCTGATAACATCTCAAACTTACTCATGATAAGTAGGGATACGGGAATGTAAATCCTATATACTCCCTGTATACTATATTCCCTGACTCCCTAAACCCAAATCCCTAAACCCCAAATAGAAGTCTCCATTTTCTTTTCCATTGTCCCTATATATTCCCTTAGTCCCTACTAACCCCAGTAAGCAAACCCTTTGCCTGATCCGCATCTCTGAACTGCTTCAAGGCTTTACCCTGAAACTGTCCAAATTCGATTTTATCCCATTGCTTACTGGGGGTTAGCAGGGAATGAGGGAATGGATTGTAAAGGGATAACGGGAAAGAAAATGAAACTACTATTTGGGGTTTAGGGTCTAGGGTTTAGGGAGTCAGGGAGTTTAGTATATTGGGATAATATATGGAGTATATTTTCACATTCTCTACTAACCACCGGTAAGTTTGGCATGTGATTCTCAGCCTTGCGCTTGGCGTCCAGCGCATCTGAGCTGGTCGCTTTTGCCTTGCCATTGCCTGGTCTTCAAACGTTCCGCAATTAGGTAGTTTCCCCAAATAAGGGAACCCCAATATAGATCCTAAAATACTATAGTCCTTATCAATAGGGACCCCCAAAATGGTACCCCTAATTTTGGGAAACCCCCATTAAGCCAGGGTTCAAGTCTAAAGCGCGCAGCACGATCCAGGCTATCCATCATAGTATCGAGGACATAGGGTGGGCAAGTAAGCTTCGCCTTTAGGCTATGCGTTTTACCTGTCCAAGCTGTCCAGGTTTTACATTGTCCTCTTGTGCCTTATGCTGCTTGGGTTCTTGTTCTTCTTCTCCTGCTTCTTCTACTGTTTCTGCTTCTATTTCTGTTGTTCTTCTTTTTGAGGCAGTGTCTCCGCTCAGTTACAATCATGGTTTATATCATAGAATGGCCTCCATCCCCATGTACTTACCAACGATCCACCTCACATGCAGCCAAGTCTCAGAGCCTTCGAGTCGCCAGGTCAACGCTGAGCTGGCCGAGATTTCGCTAGGAGAACCCACTGACGACTACGAACTCCTATAGCAGTACACCAGCTACCCCTGGCGGTGCCCTAGCTTACCCAAGACAGTGCTCGTCTTCCAACCATTGATGACATTCTATACTGGGCCTAAGCTCTTCCGACTTCCCAGCTGGAACCTTCACGAAAACTCTCAACAAAGTGAGGAAGGGACATCTTCTTGTCAGGTCTTCATGCGAAACCAGCCTGCCGCGCTGCGAAGTTCACAGCAGCCTCTGGCCAGATACAGTCAGGGGGAGAGGGTTCGTGCGAGTTTGTTGCGCAACGAATCCCAGCATAATTCTAACTTCGGAGCAACAAGATCTGACATGTCTCATCAGCATACGCCACAAATCTGGTGCCCTTCTCATAGGGATCCCATTGCTTGGAGGCCTTCCTCAACCTGAACAATGCTTCCCTTCAGATTCGGTTGTAATTGCGAAGTTGCAGGCCCATCTGGGGATGACTTAGACCAGGGAGTCCGTGTACCCCACCACAAGTAGCGGGATTTATGCGAACCCCAGGTTCTCTAGATACACAAAACACGGAATCAACAAAGCTTCCGATACAAACAAACAGCAAGAAAGGACCTCTCTCGTGGTCATGGCACTCCTACCCGATCTTGGCACGTGTTGTAGGTATACGCACACACGCTGTGTACATGCTGAATACACACAAATCTCTACAAGGTTTACCCTTGGGCGTAATATGCCACTTGCGAATCTCCAGGCCTGAACTACAGCAGCATTGTCACCTTCGAGCACCTGATCGAAGATGCCGACCTCCGAGGAACGACATGCCAATCAAAATCCCGCTTATCGTTCTCACCATACGCCTATGTGTGTGTGTCAGCGAATATGGCAACAAATTCAGTGCACACAAGGCTCAGGTGTGTTAGCATGCTGCAAGATGTTTCAGGCACGACGACAGAAGTATTGCAACACAAGCCTGATGACTCCTACAACTGCCACATGCTGTTTCGAGCCCACTCGAAGCGAACCTTGAGGGCTTGGGCTGCTTTCACAGGAGCTCCGCGGCACATGAAATCCACGCTGGGGTCCTTGGATTGAGACTGCTTCTGCAACGGGAGATCCGGAACGCAATCCCCCAGATGCGTGTACTCATCTGCCCTCTGATGAAGTGTAATGTATGTCGTCCTTGGGGCTTGGGCTTACAATGGCTTGTGATTCGCGGCATTGAGCCAGTACCCAGCCAGAGGTAACAAGGCCCCAACACTCTCCTCTACACTACAGATCTGAATCTCTCCGCCACCTCCCACCCCTGTCAGGATTCCCAGCATCAAGAGAATTATTGTTGCCTCCACGGCCACCGCCTTGAAGCCCACACTGAGACCCGAGCTGCGCCAATGAGTCGCGGAAGGCGCTGGGTGCCGCCGGCTCCAGGGAGGAGTCCCAGGTTCACCTCAACCCCACAGCTAAGGCTAAGCAGACGAATAATGACAAATGGAAGAACTGGAAACAATCAGCAGGAAAACATGTAGCAGTATTGACTCAGTCTGTACAGCACAATTTGCATGATGGTTTAAGAGAATACTGATACTGGCACCCACGGCAAGAACAAGGGAATCAACGAGAAGAGCAATGCGGATGCTGGAAACAGTAGTTACGAGATGTTACGAGCATAACATAACGGATTATTCCAGCATTTGTGGCTTGCTGTTCTGTTTCTCGCCCTGCGCAGAAGCAATGGGAGAAGTGCTGCTGCCGGAAAATCCAAGGTCAACCATCCTCTGTTGGCACGGATGTCGCAGAGCTTGATGGTCTGGATATGTCTTGAGTGTGTGGCGCAAGTTCATGAAGGCATCTTGCTGGTCTTAGCATTTTTCCACTTAGCCATCCGTACTACGCTCTTTGCTGCTGCGGTGGGGGGTGTCAATAGCTCCACCGAAAAGTCGCAAGTCGTTAATCATTCTACTCCTTGGATGATGCACAAACTTAGCATGCTCAGGTTTTTCTGCAAAAGGTAATCATCGGCACCCTCAGCGTGGATTCATGAGAGAGGCAAACAATTTTGGTTGCAAGGTTTCTGCGAAAGCTGTAAGAAGCCCTGGCATTTTTCTGTGGTTTACCGCCTACTGCCTGTTACCTGGTTGCCTGTTGACCTGGATCGGAAACTTGGCTCTGTCTTAGAATGAAGGTTTCTGATCGATGTTCAGAGGCAGACGCAAGCCCCAGAAGCCATAAGCACATGTTGCAAGACCTGCACGACTCCTTGAATCGCCTCACTGGGCCCCTTGTCGGAATCAAATTTCAAAAAGCATTATTGTTTTAAAAGCACGACCATCAGCAACACAAGCCAAAAATCCCCACAAACCCCGTCTAGCCTCCATAGTTAACCCTCCAAAGAAGCAAGGATACTAGTATAGCGGTTTCCATGTTCTTTTCCGCACATCATATATATATATATACGGGTACCTATATCTCCTATACAACCCTATATATCCCTACTGTATCCCCTATACATCCCTATATATCCCTGCATATCCCTATATTGACAGACAAGGTCACCTCAGGAAGTCCAACCTGCGGAGGCAAAGGTGCATAGAGGCCGAGGAAGAAAGGTTCTCAAGGTTGTTGACCGGCTTAAGGGTTTCAGGGTTCAAGGGTTTGAGGGTTTACGGTTGCACGGGAGGGTTTAAGGGTTTCAGGGTTTGAGGGTTTAGGGTTTGACTGTTTAAGGGTTTAGGGTGTAAGGGTTCCCCACCACAGGGTTAGGGCTTCAGGCTTGGGACTTCAGATCTAAGGCTTTGGAGTTAGGGACTGAGTGTCTAGGTTGAGGGTTTTGTTGTTCTTCCGTGTCCTGTACCTCTACGTACTGGTGCTTAAGGGGGAGTGGGGGAATGAATATAGGTACCATCGCAGGGGTATACATGGGGATTGTAGAGGGGTTATCATAGGGGGTCCACTCTCCCTCTCTCCCTGAAGCACCGGTAAATCTATGGACGCCTTTATAAACAGTGGGCCCCAGCATAGACCAGATTATATTGTTGTAAAGAAAATAGATCCTGATTTGTTGAAAACTTCAATCCCTATGAACCACTACCATATAGGGGAACCCACCCTATTCCCCCCCAAGGCGCCCCCCGTGGTGTGGGGTTGGATTAGGCCTTGGGGATTGAGTAAAATCATACATGAGGACTCATGTGCAGAACTACAGGAAAAGACACGATACTAAGATGTTTCAGAAGATGGAAGTATAGAACTTATAGGGTTTTCAGAGAATTCCGATATCATATGGAGATTTGTAGATTCATACGGAGGCTGCTTCTGATTTTATACGGCCCGAAAGCAAACCAACCCAAGCCCCTCATTCTTTGGGACGATGGGGTGGCTAGAGCACACAGCGCACAATCATACATCCCTGTACATCCCTAAGTATACTACATCTCCCATACATCCCTGTACATGCCCAGCCCTAAACCCTGAAGCTTAACCCCTAAACCCCTAAACACTAAAACCCTCAAGCCCTAAAGCCTAAACCCTAAGCCTGATATGTCCCTCAAAGCCTGCATTCACCCCCATCTTGGCCTGGGAGCGCGCGCTGGCCAGGCGCCAGTGGCAACCCAAGGCAACTTCGCAGCCGCCTCCAAACTGCTGGAATTCAGGGATTGTAGGGCTTAATTTGGGGTATAGGATTTAGGACTTAAGATTTAGGGCGAAGTGTTTACTGTTTGGTTCAGATTTGTTGGATGTGGGCTGTGAGGTATAACCCCATGTAGTCCCTACGTTTAGCTTTCTATCCCATATAACCCCTTGTGACGGTTGGATTGGGTTTAGGGTCTCAAGGTTGTAGCGCTGTAGAGCCTTAGGGCTTACTCTGCGGGGCCTTGGAGTTAGGTTGTATAGTACATCCCCTTAATAGCCCCATGATAACCCAATTGTAATCCTTATACACATGATCCCTGACCGCTTCGCAACCCCATTGGGTATGGGTGTATATGTTGTTGAGGAGCAAATTAGCAAGCTAACATGTTCAGAGACTTGTCAGATGAGAGCTTGGGATCCAAGGCGAACACTCCTGATTTGGCAGCCGAAGAATAATTGTCTCAGGCCGATTGTATAGCCTACCCGTCATCGAACGACCATATCCTAATAGCAACGGGCGAAGAAAGAATCAGCATCGTTGGAAGTCGCCTCCTAGTGCTACTCCATCAATGGCCGCCACGACTGGCTTGCCGCTAGCTTCGAGAGCATCAATCACCTTGCTGGCACGGTTCTTACAATTGAGAGGCAGAGGGCTGCAAGCGCAGGCAAGGCCTCAAGAATTGAGACAAATAGGTAATGAATCTCTTTACCCATTATGCCCACCCTGACGCACGAGCCTTTCGGGCAGCATCCAAGCGAGAATGGGTGCAACACCCTCACATTAACGCGCTGGCACAGCGCTGAAACAACTCCAATCAGGTGTAATCACAGTAGTGGCTTTCCTCTGGAAGGGTTGAGGTGAAATGCGTTTGCTGAGCCTAACAGGCAACATCAGGCAATGAATCGTCTTCCCAAGCCGCCATAGGCAGAGGTGGTCCCGACATTCCAGTGGAGAATTCGCTGATATCAGCCCCTGAACTCAAGGCTTATCTTGACATGTCCACGTCGCTCATGCATCCAAAGACGATACGCCCACGCAAGCTGTATTGCATGTGGGCCTCTAGCCGGTATGTGACATGGCTTCTGTCTAAAAAGCCACCCAGCTTTTTTCTGCCTGCCATCTGTCAGTGAGCATGGCCCCTGATGCCTGCGCAGAAGGCACCGTGTGCGCCAGTAACGACCACGGCCTTCACCGCGGAGTCCATGCCTATCTCCTCCGATGGGTGTCGGATGGTTAGAAGAAAGGTTCCCTTAGATTTCTGCGGCTTCATACAGCAGGCGATCCAACTTCACCTTGCACTCATCAGTGTCTGCATCCGGATTCAGGGGTTGGGACAGCTTGCAGAAGCCACAGCAACTAAGTCAACAAGTCCACTGTTAATCGAAACAGCTCAGTCCACATCCCTCTGAACCACCCTTGAGTTATCCAAGGACACTCCTTGATGCAGCGGTCAAGGCCATCACGCACTCCGGAACTCAGGGCATTTACCGGCCTGCGAGCATTCAGGTTGCCATAGCAAATATCTGAATCCAGGTGTGTTGGGGCTCTGTAGTCCTTTTGCAGAATGACATGTGAACAACCGAGGGTCATCATCCTGAATTGTTCAGGGTTTGGGTATGAATGTTTATCAGACCTGCATAGTGCCCCTCATACAACCACAAAAATGTAATCATGAGGCCTTCCAGTCGAAAACTGTATTTTCCAGAAACAACTTTTATGTTTCAGAAGTGCCGTCCCTGTCCCTCTAAACGTTGTTGAAAGGGGATTACCACAATTCATCAATGTCCTACAGAACAATTGCTGCCAGACCACTTATTGTCCATGGTTAAGACGGCAACACATGTGCCATCATCTGCCGTGCGCTTTTCGCAGAGCACCTGGCCCTTCATGGCCTCAGCAAGCGATCGAAACTGGTAGGGCAGTTACAGTTGAAACGATACAGTAGAAACCTGAGGAACAGAAGCCAATGCGGAAAACACTGACAATGGTAATCGTAACGTGGAAGAGTGGGCAGCAGGGGTCATAATGAAAACTTATGCATGCTTTGAATGGCAATAATGCACTGTGATTCGCGCTGTCCTCTGAATGTCTCTATATGTTCCAGTAAGAATGTGGCTATGATTCTTGCTGTAACTGTCAGGCCACCTCCGTCCCAGGCGCAGATGGGCCGGGCCGATGCAGTCGGCAGGCTATCTTAAAACCGCCAAGCTGCAGCGAAAGCAGTGCAATGGTGCAGTTGTGTCAGGAAAGGTTGGAAACGCCTGAAATGTTTGTATCCCCCTGCAGGATTAAAATGAAGCATCACTACTGCAGGCACAACATCCGAAGATACCGTACAGGTTCAACTGTGCAGATCCGTGCCAGAACACACTGACCATAATCAGGCTGCGCTTAAAATTTGAGGCGAGTGAGAGGGCCCTTTGAGAGCCTGAAGAACCTTGTATCAGGCTATGCGTGTTGCAGCCCTCCATGGACCTCCTGCCTACATCAAACGCGCAGCAGCAGCTACTGCTTTTGAAATCCAGCATCAATATCTAGGCCGTGATCGCGACAAGCATCCCCATGAAGTCTCGCGGAAAATTGCAATGGGATGAGACCAATGTCAAGTCGCCTGTCAGAGGAGAGGGGATGTTAGGGGAAGTGTCCAAGACCTTACGAGATCGAGCCTGAAATGAGCTTGCTCCCGTCTTTCTCGCCTCAGGAGAATCGTCTTAAGCACAAAATCCTAAAAGTGACCGAAATGAGTAGCTTGATAGTACGTAGACCCATGTTCCTCCTCCGCATGCCTCTTCTCCTCCTCATCATCATCATTGTCATCTTAAGCGCATCACGATTAGCAAGCTGCAGCAGGGTCAGTGGCACCAGCGTTATCAGCAGCTTTTACGCCACAGTCATTAATATCTGGCAGAAACGGACATCTTGAGACATCTTTAACGCACACACGACAAGAGCAAGGCCAGAGGGTGAGTGCTCGGTGTGCTTCCTCGTGTTCATTCTGAGCCATCTCTGCCTGTCTCGCGGGGATGATGAAGGCTGCCTTCACCCTGCTTCTGAAAAGCTGTGCCCGGCTGAACAGACAGGGGCATTGGACTCGCTCGAACATGGATAGAAAGCGTATGTCCCAACACCGCTCTTCCCTGAATCCCAGGTGCCCACCTTCTGTCTCAGCTCGGCCTGATGAGAGGTTCAGTAAGGTCGGGATACTTTGAAGGTCAGAGAAACGGATACCTGTGAATCTGAACAATTTGAAAGATACTGAATCATCAAGGCATACTGGTGAATCAGGGTGACGATAGCTTCATGAATCCGCCACTTTGCCCGGGCTTGAAGACTTCAGCCTTCTCTACATGAGGGACGCCAGGCAAACATACAGCTCGACTACCTCCATGTCCTGTCATACAAGTAGAAAGACATTGGTTACCCTGAAAGTGATGCAAAAGAAAATAGGCTACTGAGACCCCCTTGCGTAAGGATCATCCCGCTACACGTTCAACCGCGACAATGCACAACGCGGACATTTTCTGCGAGCATGCCGAAAAATGAGCTTGATGCTCCAGGCTGGCATGCAACTGTCGGCTACAAATGACAGTGCACTGGAGCATCTGAGTTTGGACTCCTCTGTGAAAGGAAGTCGGCTTCAGCGTGTAGCACCCTTGCGGGTAGCACAGCTGCGTTGTCGCTGTCTGCTGCGGAAACAACTGCTTAAAGCTACATGGCCACCTTGGCATGATGACCTGGCACCTAAAGGCCTAAGAGCAACTAATGATGTTGTGTCGGCTGTCATGCTTGCCCGGATTGATGTTGAATCTGCCCACCGTCGCCTACTGACCTACTGGATGATGGCGTCAGATTTCTCGAAGTCGAACTTCTTGAAGAAGAGGGAAATCCGCTCAGTTCCTGCCGTCGCATATGGCTTGGAAATTGCACAATCCACTCCATGTCCCCAAAGATCCTTTCTCCGCCCGCCAACTTTGAACCCAAGAAGGCTGCTTCGAAAACACAGCCGTCAGAATGAGACGAACTGACAGTTAACAGGTATGTAGGTTCCCAAACGTGAAGTGCCAGCACAGGTCAGCCTTTGACATTGCCCTTTGCATCCAGCTTCAGGGATGCAATCTCCTGACATGGAAATCCACAGATGCTGCATGAATAAGACGCTGTTTCACTGCATGGCTCCTCCTTGAAACGAACTTTGATGCGGCCATCTTGCCCAAAGCTTCCCTCCAACACGCCTGGCACAAGGATGACAGTGATTCTTACAACAAGAGAAAACTCCAGCTGGCAAATGCTTGGGAGCTGTGATTGTGCTCGTGCAATGTTGGGGGTATGGTTCATGACAAGTTGCGTAGCGACCCAGCAGCAAGCTATTCAAGCTAGAGGTACTCAAGTAGGGAAGGCATACAGTCAAGTGGCGTAGCAAACACCGACCACTGCAAGTTACAGTAATTCCCGGCCAGCTTAGCAAACTTTGGGAGGCTGTTTGCCACTTCTCGGCACATGCTCACTGCCGCTGAAACTGCTTCAACGTCATGCTGGTGCCTGAATTCTTGACACGGCCATTGGCTGGTGGCCAAATAAATGCACGGCTACATGGACTTTAAATGTGGATGGCCACGTGGAGCTCGGCTTCCTCGAGCCGCTGTCAGTCGCTGCAATCATTGCCCAGCTTGTCCATAAACCACTGTACCGCGACCAATTGTGGACAGCAGGTCTTTCAATGGCTCAGCTTGCCACGAACCTCCTATCTTCAGCATTCAAGCATGTGCAACACTAAGATCGCGCTACCTGCAGCTAGCATTCTGGCAGTGTTTGAAAGATGCCCCAAACGACGGCCGCCCACAGCAGAGCTCGCAAGATAGGGCTCACAATGGCATCACAGAAGGCCAGTTCACTGCTGTGAAGCACCAATGGCCTGACGTTCTGGACCTCTTTTTTTGAGAACTCACTGGAAATCGTTGAGTAGGCCAGTTCGTCAAGTTCCACAACAAACGTCATGGCGAGGCAATTCAAGATTAAGTCGGTGTTACTTTCAGAGAGGAACACAAAGTATGTCCCCACAAAAGTCAGAACGCAAGCCACAATTAGCTTGGGGACAAGAAGCAGCAAAACTGCCAAGACTTTGTGGCAGAGGAGCAGCGGGTTCGGCTCATCCATCTGCTTAACACGAATGTCAACCACAGCATTCCCCCAAATCCAGATCAGCATAGATAGGGTTTCACCGAACTCGGCCATCATTTGCCCCACAAAGATTGCTGCAGCTGTCCACTGCAGACCCTTGCTTGACTGGATGCTGCAAGCGTCTACCAGCTGGACCTCCTCCCAAAGGTATGAAAGAATCCACAGCTGAACCGCCACGATCAGCACACAAGACATGACCTCGGGGAAGACCACTAAGATCCGGATCACCATCCCCACGGACGAATAGCGCATTGTATGCAGCATGATGAACGCAGAGCTGTAGCTGCACTCGGGGAGGCTCACCGCATACGCGTTCACGTCAGCGACATCACTGTCCTGCTCATCCTCCGACAAGGATTCTGACATGGCTGTCTCAGACACAGACCAGGCTGTCAGCAAGAAGTCAGAGCGCCGCCCAGTCAAAAAACCTTTCGGTGCTCAGGTCTCTTGCTTTTGCTGCTTTGCGGCTTACGTCATCTTGCTGGGCAGTCCATACAACAGACTTGGCTCTACGAGAGCAGACTTGAACCAAAGCAGACTGCCAGAACAAGCGCAGCGCCGCAGCACTTGGTCCATTGGCTTCACCGAACTTGCGGAAGCTGATCTGTTCTTCCCATGTTGTAGCTAGTTACTAGTTGTTCTGCAGCGCCTCAACCTTCCTGATTACCCTCCGCTTTTTGCAAACCCAGCCTGAACTCAGCAAAACCCGGTTTCCCTCTACAACCCCTTTCCAATCCACTGAATGAGACCAGCCTTCCATGCCAGACTGCTCATGAAGCACCTGACGGTAATTGCAGAGGCTTTCGTGATCGGAAAGTTAGTATTGAGGCCTGAAGGTACTCGAAATTGTCTCTGCTAAGCATTGCCAGCGCTACTCTTGTTCTCGGTGGTAGTACATTGGTCTTACGCTCATGGTGGAAAAAAGATTCAGGGCTGAGCACGCCTCTTTGAACATCATAAGCATATCCTCCGGAGTGTAACTTGCAGTACAGCGCCTTTTTGACTTTATCATGCGCATTTTCTGCTTCCTCCGGAGTGTAACTTGCAGTACAGCGCCTTTTTGACTTTATCATGCGCATTTTCTGCTTCATGGGGCTTCAGAGCAAGGTAGCATCTCTCACTCATTCAACTCACCCAGGACCCTATCGCAGGAGCCTGAGAAAGTTGGCTTGGCTTTGGTGGCCCACCACACATGTCATCCTTGCAAAATTGCGTTCAGCTGCCGGCCTTGAGGCCGGTAAAGCTCTGGATGTCAGAGTCCTTGGGCCAATTCCATAGCAATAGAAATTGAAATGAAAACCACAACGCAAACAGTGACAAACATTTGGGGTTAGAGAGTTTGGAGTCCTGCCACTATTTCAGGTGTTGGCTGTTGCGCGGAGGACTGCCAGGTCTCTTGCAGCACTCCACAACATACAGCATGCAGCATGCGGTAGTAGGGCAAAAACCGTGCAGGTAGTTTCAGGGACAGCATTTTTGGCAACTACACTCAGCATGCGAAAGCTTTCATGAGCAGCTCAGCCCCAGGCAGCTTTGAACATATCCTTGCAAATGACCAGGGAAGGGTCCTTTTGCAAGAACTTGGGGCAAAATCACAGGGGATATGAGCGCCTAGAGTCGCCCTATAGAGCTTCTCACAAACAATCCGAACATCTAGCTATGAGTAGGGTAAAGGGTATCGACTCTCCCCCAGAATACCCTGTTGTCCCTTATATTATCCCCAATCATCTCTACCAACCCCTCACCTAACCCCTAACCCCCCGCTATACTATAGGCCCATGGCCTGTGGCTTTGGAATGAAAGCTGCTGATGGTTGGGATCAAAAGTCCTGCTTGTCCACGCGGTCCATAAGGCCTACCTTCTGCTTCATCTTAACGAGCCGAAGGGACTTCAGGTCCTGCCACTGCAAGATTTGTCAGAAGAGGTCGGACAAGCGCCATCCGAAATAATGATGTTGAAGTCATGCATCATAGATGTACTTACTGTAGCAAGCCAATTTTGCAGACCTGTCGCCATGCTATAACAGGATAGCACGGCTAAGAATCAAAGACGAGATACCACACCCATTACCCAGAACTGCTGATGTGTTTGTGCTCCTGGTGCTGTGTCGGAAGGATTCGGTCACATTTAAGGAGCCTACTTGAAGCACCACACTAAACCAGCACACGTTCTGAGGTCAAGGCAGCAGATTGATTGAATGATCGATTGATTGATCGAAGCCTGTGAGCAGTGCTCTGCCTTCCTAGGCAAGGCCAAACTGTCGGACTTCCGCCATGTTGGCAAGGAGCCCATGGCATGAGACCATGCGCTGAAATTGAGCAAGGCTACAGGCATCGTATGGCGCCAGTCTCACGCGCAAGTCAAGCATATGGCATCTGACATAGTCAGCAGAGAAATTTCGCCACCGACTTCGGTTGGCTGCAAACGTGTACACAGTTTGACGGTTCGTGGTAGATCGAGGGAATTGGTTCCACCGCCGCGACACCTCACTTTCAGCACGCCGAGGACGGAACCGCCCCCACTCAGCACTGCGAAAGACTTCTGCAGGCAGCCACATTCACCGCAAAAGGCCCTGCTTTAGAATTTCCTATGTTGCTGCCGCCAGCTTCCACAAAAAAGTCGAAAAGATTTGCCCTCAATTAAATGCACGTGCTCAAAAATCGAGACTCCCGTGTCTGAGCCCCTTATTCCGCGAATGATGATCCTTATTGGGGAGTGAGCGGCATGTCAAAAAATGAATCCAGATCAGACTCTTGACTAGTCCGGTTGGCAATTGTAGGTTTGTGATGGCTCTTGGTCGCATCATGCGCATAGTCACAGTCCTTAACACGAACGATAACAAAAACTGCACATAACTTGGCCTCATCAACGAGCCCGTCGAGGCCCTACCATTGCTGCACTTCACGGTTTGTATCGCCTGAAACTATTCTCAGTGAAGCCCTGATAGTTTTGGCGTTTCGGCAGGTCCTTGGGATCCACGATGCTCAGGACTTTCCCGAAGAAGGCCATGCGGCAATTGGGACCTCTGTAGGCATACTCTAGCCTGCAGCAAAGCAACCCCAGGCACGACTCAGCTCAGATCTTCCCGGCCCACGCAAGGCTGAGGCAGGTGCTGTGGATGTCGAAGTCCAGCTTGGACCCAATCACCAGACTCCTTGAGTCAAAAACGGGAAAAAACCTCAAAGCTTCCTGGCGTTGTAACTTGACAGTTCAGCATCACCTTCAAGCTGGCATGGTTGTCACATGAAACCCAGCAAGCAGACAGGGATCCAAAGAAAATCGCATCTAGCATAATGTTGGAAGACCGTCCAAGTATTCACTCGGATTCAACCCCTCTCAAACCCCATCCAACCTGTCTAACCTGGAAGTGCGCATTCAGTGAGAGCTGCACTGCGAGGAGGCAGAACGACTTACAGTTTGCGTCTACGCACTCAACGCCGTCTCTGATCTTTTAAATCGTTCATGGCACATTGAGGTGGCGCCTAGGATTCTGAAGTCTACGTGGCCATAGTGGTAAACGATTGGTTCTTGTTCAGGTGTCTCACATTGAGCCGGTACCTTGAGGCATGCTTAGCAGAATTGTAGTGTTCAGGCTTTAAGGTGGGAAAATCATCGACATCTGGGAATTAGCGGGGATTGTGAGGATCCTTCTGCTGGACCATTTTGACTGAGCAGGTCCCAATTGATCTCAGGATCAGGCCCCATGGGACACATGACTGGCTTCTCCAACACCAGCAGGGCATAGGCCACTGGCTCCTGCTTAGAAGCGCGGCATCATAACACAACCATAACCCCGACCACCACCACAACGACACATCACAACAACAGAAGAGGAACAACAACAAGAATGGGATAGACTCGAAAAAAATAATAAGAATCCTACTGGAAAGAATGATATTGACATACAGCGATGGGAGACTTTCTCAAAGCCGAGGTACGGTTGCCAACCTCATGCTACGCTGCATGCAGCAAAGATAGTAAGCTGGGTATTGGGCTCTTCGCCAGCTGGGACACTCCTAGGCCCAGAAACAAAACAAATAACATGTGAGCCGTGGTCTTCATTCCCGTTAAATTCTCAGGGCGCACAAGATCCTTCTGCCAGCCTCTTCCCCGAACATCTCATCGTCGCAGCGCTCCACAAAACTTACCACCCTGGAGTTTTAAAGTGCCACCTTGGGTCCTCAAGCATGTTGGCGTCAAACCCAGGTAATCCGGGGAAAATCCCCGGTCATTCCTGCGTCATCCCTGTGAAAAAACGATCTACTCAGCAGAGCTAGAGAGCTCCTCCTGTACCGGTGGTAAGCCGGGTACTTCACACCGCTGGGCCTTGGAACCGCGGGAAATCAACAACTACAAAGACATGGGGGTTTCCCCGGCACTCCAATGACGCGTAGGCGTAGGGGTTGCAGGATTATCGGGCCCCTACTAGAGATCCTAGAGGGGTTGTTCTGGGAAACTGTCACACATTTATGCAAAAACTGGGGGGGGGGAGGTGATGGATGAAGCAAGCAACTGCATAGGGTTCTAAAGGGAACTTGTACTGTTTCTAATCTGGCAAACTTCTCATGCGGCCTCCAGCGTCAAGCCTGAACATGCATGTTGAGCTGACCTTGCTCACGGTGCCCGTTGCAAACACCCACTGCGAGTGTGGGTGGCTCATCATCAGGGGTACCTTGTAAGGGTTGGTCTCATGCAAGATTCAGAGTGTATGAAGGGAACGGGTGCCTATGTACAAGCACAATGACTTCTCTCGCGGCTTGCATCACTCCTGTGCCTCACAACTATGGTAAAGCGCGAGCGGTTTGGTTCTTGGAGATATGAGATTACTGCTCCAGCTTCCATGACCTCGTAACTTGGGAAGGCAGAATTGAGCTTTGGGAGAAGGTTCGTGGTTCAGGCCAGCAAAAGGCCCGACGTGAGGTCTGTCTCTGAGATCCTAGCCAACCAGGAGAGCAGATACAGGACACGATCCCGATCCTGCCGAAGATACACGTGGCGGTTTCCATAAATCAGGGGTCCCTTTGTGGGTCCTGCTGGTGTAAACCAGCAG
>CAJNIZ010001448.1:70472-96532 GCA_905231905.1 Symbiodinium pilosum
GGAAGGGCTCTTCAGCAGGTCCCATAATTCTCATTTGTAGTATTTTGGGGCTGCCGCCAGTCAGGGAAGTTACCAAGTCTGAAGCAAGGTGCGGGACTCTCCAGCTTCTCCACCAACACCCCAAGCCAGCGCAGGATATAGGCGGTCCTTCAGCGGCACCACGCTTCTGCTGTCCATCCTTAGCTGCGCGACATGTCTGCGGTGGTGAACGCCTTCCATTGCGCGAAGCCCCTTGTTGAGGTGTCCTAAGCCTGCGTTTCGCGACAGCAACTGAGCAGGCCACGAGGATGCCAGGGGCAAGTTCTCCTGCGGGAAAAACAAAAAGACGAAAAGAAGAGGGGAGGAGAAAGAGGGGATCGGAGACAGAGAGAGGGGCTACTGAAAGGAAGCAACACTGAAGGACATCCTATTCTCACTCAGGTGCAGAATCAAGACAAGTCCGAAGACAACTAAAACATTAGTAGGAAGGCATGAGACTTGCTGAACTAAAACGATAATCAAGCACACTGCGACAGTTGCAAGTGCAGTCGTACTAACTACTCATAGCGAAAACACCCTGCACACCCGTGCACCTCGCTCACTCAAACGTCACAGCCCATAGCATGCCAGTATGAATTTGGCAAGTCCAGGTTTTGCTGCACCACGTATGCTCTGAGGGCTAGCTGCGGTTGCTTGCAGAGTCCTGCTGTAGCAGAGCACCGCTTGCAGAGTCGTAACTGGCGCAGGCATCATGTATCCCAGGATGGGAAAGGTTATGGGCACCCCGTCTGTGCCTCTTACCGTGCGTCAGAGTATATAATCAAGAGGGCTGCTGCTCCCGTCCGCATGGGCTCGCAAGAAAAACCTGGAGGCAATGGCCTCAGCTGGGTCACCTCGCCTTTGGCAACGCCATTGAGCTCCAGCAGCAGCCTGCAAGATCTAGAAAAGACTCCCTTGCAGTCGGAAAACGTCATGAAGGTTGGGAAGCCTGCCGCAATCAGTATTTAGGGGATGGATCCCATGATCTCCGTTGGAAATACAGCTCACGCGGTGAGGATGCTTGAGCGCTGCAATGGGATCTTTCAAGTTGACAGCGCAGGAAGGGGTATCACAGGCATCCCAAATATCCCAAAACCCAAAAGAGGACAACTTACCAGGCCTGCCGGGCTCATCCGCTGGGGCCAAGCTGATTTGATCCCCGTCCGAATTGACATACTCAACAGCAGCGTTGGCCCTTAGGTGGCCAGAAGTACTGCCTACCTTACTGGCTCTGTCTTTCTGCCTTTTCAAGCATCACCTATCAACACAACAAGCACTGCTCGGCATGCAAGAGCTTGCATGGTCCAACTCACTCCTGCTCAACACCTCTTGGGTTTCTGAGCTGCCTGCTGCCACAGTTCCTCCACGTGAAGGTATGAAGGGCCGAAATCGAAACTGGAAGGCCACTTTGTTTGCCTGCGCAGTGAGCTCTTGCAAACGCTGGCCCAAAGCTAAGTTTATGCAACAAAGCATCCCACCATCTGTCAGCAGAACTCTTGCTGCATACACTGGGCATTCATGCCGGCCTACCATGCACTCATCCATACAGCCCCTGGTACCTCCGCTGAATTTTTCAACTATTGAACTCAACATGGGCAGCCGTCTTCTGGTGAGCCCCCGTGTTTAGCAGGTACTGCTGAAGCACGGTCAATGGAAGCCCTTGGGGTGCGCCTCTCCGACACAGCCGCCCCACAGCCTCGGCAGCCGACATATCAGATAGAAGACGTTGCAGTGGAACACTTGCTGTGATCACAAACCTTGCGCCAGAGCAACGTCAACTTTTTCCGCTTTCGAATCGAAAAAGCTTGTCTGTCCCTCCATGGCCGTGCGGCGGCGCCAATCGTGGCCTTTACCCGTGTTTTTCCATGGTTAGGACATGGGGTTTCAAAAATAAGAAAGCCCATCAGGCAGGCGATTTTCAAAAACCCCCCCACTGTGCACTGTGTCAAGAGCATCTAGAGTCAGAAGCACCAGCCAAAGGCAGGCCCAAGGTACAAACCCAAATAGTAAGAACAGGCTTGTTGGCAACTATTCACTTCTACAAATGGCTCAGTCGCTCAGTTCTGGTAAACCAAGGCGTCAAGCACTTCTCACACCAGTTGGTACGCGTCAAATCTTGGGCAACACTCAGCTCCCGAGGCTACGGCATCTTATGATGCACCTGGAATTAGCTGAAGTGCTAGGCCCTTCAAGAGCTTCGCGAGGCCGCTGCCAAGAAACTTGTAGAGATCCTACGAAGCTTCGATCAGGACTTCTACAAACTTATCAGGCACCAACAGGAATTCTGGTTTTGGCATTCCTGCAAATAGAGCAGCAGAAGCTTTTGGGGGTCTGAGAAGTACTGAGACCACGAAATACCCCTGCATTGAAGAAAAAGGTTAGGCTTGAACAGGGATCGAAACCCAGTTGCAGCGGTCTTGGCAGAGTCGTTTGCAGGAGAAATAAACGTCCCCTTTTGCAGCAAACACTGGCGCGCTATTTCACGAAGCCAGCATACTGATACTGTGGCTACCTGGATGCCCGCTTGAATCAATTGAAGATTCGCAAGGCCAAATAGCGCGCCCTAGCAGACCAGCTTCGAACACATTCCGGAACCGAAGCTAGTTCATCGAAACCTCATGTGCCTGCGGAAAATCCACAGCTCCGAGATATACATCATACCTCGGACATCGGATTCGGAGAAATGTCAGAGCCTAGGCCTTCTCAGACGGCGTTGTCTTTGCTTTTACATCTGTCGCAACCGTAAACTTTGAATAAATAGATATCACGTTACCAGGGTGGCCTAACTTGAGCTACCTACAAGCGGCCTGTGGTGTCGCAGGGCACTTCTTCTTCTTACTTGAAAAAGCGTCTGGAAAGACATCGCCGTCCTGAAAAATGAAACCACTTGTTTCACATTCAAACACTGGCTCCAACCTCAAGTCTCCGGTCCCGCAGTCAGGAGTCAAAGTTGGAGGTCCCTTTTCCAAACCCCAAACGCTGAGCTGTCTTTAGTGCAGGAAGGACCCGTCACTTTGACAACTTTCTACGTAGGTGGCTCCTAAGACATCCAAGAGCGTAACAGCTTTCCAGTTGGCACCCTGCCTTAAGATGATGCCTGATCCTGCAGGCCCTTCAGGCCTTTCTCGGAACCAAGATCCCAATCATACATCGCACCACAAGACAACCCCACTGTGACCACATCCCAAGTACCAGATGCTTCCATAATCCCTCCTGATCCAGCATAATCATGCAGCATCCCAATGAACCCCGAGTAAATGCACATTTCCATGTCCCCCCAACGTTTTCCTGATCCAAGGCTTCCCCATGCAATGCGTACGTGCTGCCCCCATCCGCGGTTCTGGAGCAGCTTCACCCGGCAAAACATGGAGGATTTCTCAAGATAATACCTCATCCAAGCATTTCTAAAGAGTGCCTGCTCCAGGATGATATGATGTGTAGAATGAGAAGTTCCCCACGTTTCCAGCTGCGAGCCTGACTACGGATATGTTGCTGTTAGGTTCGCAACCGCCCTGGCATCGAAGTACCAATCAGGGTGTAGTGATAATCTGCGACTCATCAATTAACAAGAATTGCAACAGTACTACTAGTACTAGTAGTAGTACTCGTCGTCGTCGTCGTCATCGTCCTCGTGGTGGCAGTAGCAGTTGCAGCAGCTGTTGGCGCTGTCGTTGTGGTTGTAGTTGTTGCTGTCGCGGTCTCGGTCGCGGTCGCGGTCGCAGTCATGGTCGGCGGCGGCGGCGGCGGTTTTCATGCTGTTCCACGAAGACTTGTATGTAGTTTTTGTAATCATTGGTATATCTGTATTCCCTGCAATGCTTGTAGTATTCGTAGTGCTTGCAAGACTGTAGGACTCCTCCACTCGCAGTAAGTACTCGTGGGACTTGCAGCACCTGGGTCGGCGCCCAGAAGATGCATTACTGGCCCACAGTCAAGTGTGGAAGTTTCGTGGGACACTCCTGCCTGGGTAAGGGCTTCAAAGCCAGGAAGAGGTATGTCCTGGGAGGGTTCGGAGCCTGCGGGCCCTTGGGAGGACCGTGGAAGAGCTCCGGGAGTGAAGGTGGGCTTTTGGAGAGTCACTTTGCTTGTCTGAAAGATTTTGAAGGGTGCAAGTGGAGGGTTTGGGAGCTGTGCGAGGCTTTTCAAAGCGAGGATGGAAAGCCATTGGAGATCCTGGGGAGGCTGGCCGTAGAAGAACCACAAGACAAGTCGTAGCTAGGGGTGCAGTTGTTGCTGCTGCTCTTCTTGTTATTCTCACTATTACTACTTCTATGATTGCTATCACTACTGCTACCATACTACAACTACTAGCATTATTATGTTTTCTCTTCGTTCTCTTCGTACTGTTGCACTTGCCGTTGCCGCCGCTGCTGCCACTGCTGGTGCTGCCGGTGCTGCCGCTGGAGCTGACCCTGCCGCTGCTTTGGTTGACATCATCGGAACCGTAGTCATTGAGTCTACCTGTCCACGTGCTCCGAGGCTTGGGAGCGCTGACAAGAACAGAATGCCCTGATGTTGCATTGCCTGGGCATCAATCCAAACCCTTGTTGCGAACCTGTCACCCTGTGCAGAAGAAGGACTGTACACACAAGGCCTGATAACGAGACTGCTGCGTGCCGGCAGCAGCAGCATCCACATGTCACTCTGTGGTGCTTTGCTGTATCAAATTCAGTGTAAACACTTTGCATCGAGGCCGCGCCTCGGAAATTCTGACAAAAAGATTGCACACTAAATCGACAGCAGGAGCTGCCATCACCACTGGCTCAAACGAAACTGGTTCCCAGCTCCAAGCAGGTGGTTGGGCGCTCTACTGTGACGACTTTCACACTGTCACCAAGGAAGCCAGGGAAACTGGATGCCTTGGTACCCACTTCCACCTGAGTTATGCTTGCTGGAAGACTGGAACTCGAACTTGAGAAACAACTCCTTGCCGGTAGCCGGCATCATAACAACAAGAGCAGCACCCCTACCACCACCAGCAGCCACTGCACCACCTCACAACAACCCAAAGCAGAAAAAAGGTGACCCAAGTCCAGTTCAGCTACATTGCTCATACCACCCAGTTCCAAGGGAGAGCGCGTGCTGCGTTCTTCCTGCGAACTCCACCATAGTGCGGGCCCATGACGCCGTTCTCGAACCTGCTTCATCCTGTTCAGGGCGTTAGGTTGCAAGGCCGTGCTATGTTGGCACTTCACCGGGCTTAGGCCGTGATACCGAAGGAAGGAAAATTGCGGGTCGACCCGCAAGGTCTCAAACTTGAGAACTACCTTGGAGTCTTTTGGCAATGCTGCAATTGCAACACAAACCCTAAGGGTTTGGAGCTTCTCCGCTTCACGAGAACCTAAAGGACTTTCAGTGGCACAATCTGCGATTTTGCTCTAGGAACCAGCGTTTCTGTGTCGTTGTACTCAGTAAGATTCTCAGTAAGTTCTCAGATATCAGATGGCCTAGTTTTGATGGTCTGCAACTTTTGAGACGCGCCCACCTGTCCCTGTCAGCAACAAGCCTTGACAAAGAAGCGACTGGGCTATCCTGATTGCTTTCCTTGCTCGGCAGCTTGTCTGAAGTAGAGGTCCACAGCGTTTTATCTTGCGTCTCCTTAGCTCGTCACTGACGGCGCGCATGCGAGCAAGGCAGGCAGTGCAGAGCAAACATGACAAATCATGACCACGTTGATAACACAGAGGTCCACTTTGCTGCGCTTTCCAACTCCAAGGCTCAGAAGCAAAGGAGATAGTTGACTGACGTTCTTCAGTGTAATCTCCAGAGAGAGGCATAGAAGCCCCAAAACGACGGTTGCGGCCTGGCGCTGTTGGCCAGCTACGTGGTGCGGCGGGCTTCTGGGGAACAAGCATCTGGGCCGACTGCCTAAAGCCTCACAGCTTTTGGGCTTTGCCCTTGGGCCAAAAAAACTGCCAACCCGGCTCTCCTCTCGGCATGGAGAACTGCAAAGATCTGCCACAGCAAGAACACAGCCGGCAGGATGCCTGACCAAAGGTCTGAGACGGCCACCCATGGCAAGAGTAGGGCCTTGGGTTGAGCTCGCCGCTGAGCTCGCAGCTGCAGCTTTGCCTGCGGTATTGACTCTCGATTCTCCCCTCACAGAGCATCTCCATGAGGATAAGACGTCAAACTGCGGAATTTTGCTTTTCAGGGCAAGGCATCTGAGGGATTGTGTGATTGACCGCTGGAGGGTGCGATTCGTCCTGATCTTGATGGTTCTGTGCATCAAATCATGCAAGCAGCTTCTCCCTCTTCTGTTCCTGGACAAGACTCTGAGCTGGACGCAAAACATGCGTGGCTAGTTCTACAAACATGGATAAACTCCAAGATGGGAGTCCCACAAAGGCTGAGCTCCAGCGTATGGAGAGGAGAAGAAGGAGGAGGGGAGAGAGAGAGAGAGAGAGAGAGAGTGAGAGTACAAGTGCAGACATACAGGGATGGGTTGGCCAGACAGATTTATACATAGAGACTTGGGAGCGGTAAGGGGAAGGAAAGGTCGAGGGAGAGGGCTGCAAGAAAGGCATGGATTGGACCCGATTTCCACTTGACCCTTTCCCTTTTGATCGAACCCCCACTGAACAGCCCTTTTCAAGCGAAAGGTTCCCCCTGGACATCTCAGCTGGCAGTGATGAAGCCTTTGGATGTCACGCTTGTTTTGGCGGCCTGCCGAGGTGGCAGGCTGAGGGCATGCAGAGGTTCTAATGTAAAATACTAATAATATAATAATAGTAGCAATAGTCATAGTAATAGTATAGGTAGAAATAGTAGTCGAAAATTCCAACTAGAGCCTTTCGTGCGAGCCACGATCAGCATTCACTCTGTCAGCGCTGCCGAAAGTCAGACAAGAAGCCGCATATCATCCTCCTTGATGTTGCCTTTGAGGCATCTGGTCAATGTTTTATTCATTTTGAAGACAGAGATGTTCCTGCCTCAGCAGGCTTTTCTTTGGGACTCCTGAACAGCTTTGGCACAGACAGTTGATAGCTTCCATGGAGCAAGAAGGCATGACGTTGATAAGTTTCAGGTCTGCACAACTGAATTGATGGCACACCTCTGCATTCGCGAATCTTCCGAATTTGGCGCCGCCACGAAAGCTCCACTCACGGAAGTACTTGCAAGAAACGATGCTTATCCAGTACCATGAACACCCTCTTCCCCTTAGACTCCTGACACCTGAGTCTTAGTATAGTTTTTGAAAATGGGGTAGAGTCACTCTGCTAGCAGGAACAACGAAAACGAGACTTGAGTCGCACACCCTACTCCGCAAGAGCCTCTCAAGTTTGGCAATGCTGAAAAGGAGGCATTTTCCCTGAGTTCGCTCATGTTGCTGTTTTTGTGCTGTCTTTGTTGGCAGTTTATGCGTGCTATGCTAGGTAGAACCATGATTGTATGGATTTGGAGGGGATGTCGACTGATCAGGCTTTGGTGTCTTGGATTGATGTAGACGTGGACAAACTACAACAGATTAATTCTTGCAAGAAGCCTATTGCGTAAATCTGGGCAGTCTGCTTTGTTCTCAAACCTTTGCAAATAAGATTGGTAGTCCAGATTGCAGAGCCAATGACCAAGTTGTAAACCCCATACGTTCCTGGTGTCCCTAATTCCCAGCCATTTCTCAAACCCCAATTTCACTGCCCACTTCCTCGAGGGCGCCGAAGGCGTTGCACCAGCCGCCCCCGGGAAGGGGCAGAAAAAGTGGGCAGTGGCCATGACCTGGCGATCGCATCTGTATTGCTCATGTGGGGATTATGAGGTTCGGAGCAGGAGAATTCGGCATTTACAGTAATTTTTCTGGATTTTGGATGATAGGAACTCTTGGGCAAGACTTGGCAATAGCTTTGCATATGGTGCAGGCTGGGGAAGGTCCTCGGAAGACCTTTCTTGGCACCTAACCCCTTTTGGTGTTATTCCTACGTAAATTCCTACACCCGCAGAGAATCCCAGAAACCCTCAAATCCATAAACCCTCCCCTAAACCAATGCACCCTTTTCAAAGCCAGGCTGGCTTGGCTGTCTGATGCCCCATGGTGACATGGAATTTCGACTTTGTCAACACCGTGCCTTGGAGCAACTGTGGAGCTCAGAGATTGGTATGGGTTGGGTACTGCCCCAGTAACAGTCTATAGGGTGCGTAATATAAGGGCTATATACAAACTGGCAGTACCCAAGGTATGGGGGCATATGGGATTGTAGGCCCATTGAGGGTTCAGGTTAAGAATCCTGCAGATAGCCAAGTGTCTCTTAAAGTAGTTGATCTTGTCCACCACGCACACGGCTGCGTCCTGGCAAGCAGAGAAGTCAGCTCTCGATTGAATCACAGGAAGGCGGCTTTCTGAAATGGACTTCTCACAATTATTGATGAATCTATTTCAGAGTGGGGCTCAAGTAAGTGGACCTCACAAATCTGGAAAGGCCCACATCTGACACATGACACCCTGCAATGAAGCTATCCATGCCTTCATATTCCTAAATATGTCAACGAGCTCCACTAAGCCGTGAAGTGAAAACACCTGCTTCCGCAGGGTTTCATGCTAGCGTCTGGGAAACGTGCCAGCGAGATCACCATCGGGACTGGAAACTTTTCACCCAGCACGATGCCCCGCTCCAGCTCCTTCGCGTGCTGAGGAAGTTAAGGCGAACTGTCTGCATTCTATGCGCTTTGCTGGTCCGCAATACTGCGGATTGCCCTGCAAGCTTCTTTTCTTGTTTTTGTGTTAGCCGCAAACCCTTCAAACTTGCCTGCTGAGACGCTGTAACCAGCTTGGCCACGTGATCCCTTTTGCCAAAGCAAGTCTGCATTGGGGTATGACAGGTGCCGCCACACTTCAGAAAACGCAAGAGGAATCTTGAGTACTGTTTCGCTTGCCTTGGCGTCCAAGGCTGCAACGCACATGGCCACGCGATCGCCTGCCGAGCGTGCAGGTGCAGCAGGGTGGAGTCTTTTGATCGCCACACAAATGCTGCAAACATGGAGACTGCCAAGATGCCTTGGATGGCTTCCTGCACCGGCTGTCGGAACATCCTCGGCCAAATGACTGGGTAGCGGGCGCTTACTAGGTCTCTAGGCAGCTCTCTGCAAAAGGACATCGCCAAGGATACTCACCCTTCAAGCCCACACCCCCTTCCAAGTGCTGCATGATAAAATGGGTGCTGCCACGGATCTGCAAGCTTCTGACCTTCTTGCCCTTGCCTGCCTGCAAGGACAAGTCTTGTTTTGGCGGTGGCAAGCCTTGCTGATCCTGAGCTTTGGGACATTCATTCCAATGTTCGCGCGGTTTGGTGGCAGAGCAACACGAATCTTGTACTGTTCAGTCGACCTCCTTAGACGTTCAGATTCTGTAGTAGTGCACTTGCTTTTGCAGCCAGTGCTGGTCCATGCATCTCCATGGCTATGTGATCCACAAGCCAGCATAGGATGACTGGCGTTTCATACTGCTCTAGCATGGCAACTTTGACCTGTCTGTACCTGGACGACGGTCCTCGATTGCTTCTTGCATATGTGATCTGCAGGCGCATTTGGAAGTGCCTGGGCCTTTTTCAGATTTCCTGTCGCCGAGGTGTTGAGCTTTTGCTGTGCCCGGAAGCTTTTGATGAGCGAAGTTGCTCGGCTCTGCATTCATTCATGTTGCCACGGTGGGAAAGTCAGCCTGGAGTTTTCGACTGGTTGGGCCCTGCTTGTTGCAGCTGGACGCTTCCACTAGGCGGCCTGGCTGGGTGCCAAGTGTCATGAGGTCATATCAGCTGCGCTCAAGGATTCGCGTTCCCAATCGGTCTCCTGTCAAAACGTGGAAGCCGAGCCAGAAGTGTGAGAGTCAATGCGCTCCTACGAGCAGACGCATACCAGCGACTGGCACAAACTCCAGCAATATTGCATTTCCAGCTATCGTAAATCCTGGTTCAAACAGCCATCTCCACATCAGAAACCACGCGGCCATGCCCGCTTGGACCATTCCGACAGTTTTACAATTGAGCACACCCCACCAGCAGTGGAAACCAGTAGTAGGACTTTCCAGTGCACAGGGATCACAACAGCAAGGATGCCAGGAAGCGGGCGTACTCTTTGTCACTGGTTTAACTCCGGATACCACTGAGACTTCATAATAGCCAAAGTTTGCAGAAGCCCAATGTAGTGGGTAAGGTTCGTGTAAATCCGCACAAGTATTCTAGAAATCAGAATAATCAAGATGATTTTCCACTGATACTCTTTACATACTCGTGGCCGAACACTCCAGCATCAATCCCACTTGTGGTGCACCTCACCGAGCTGCGGCACCACAATGCCCATCTGGGGCTTCACAGCGCCAGAAAGCACAGTTCCTGGCATGTTCTTTGCAGGGGGAGGGGGGTCTGGTGTGGAGAGGTCAAATCGGTTGAAGTTGAGATAAGTTGAGGCCTCGGGACGTATGAATGCTCCTTCTGCTGACTTTACGAGCTTGGGCGGTGTGGAGTTGTCGTATAGATTTCTTAAGACAACAATGGGGACGGCATATTTGGATTACAGGCCGGGATCATCCCAAGGCAATTTTGGTATCATATGAAGTTATGATGCCTACGGATTCTGCTCCATTTACCAGGTTCACACTTTTTAAAGTTCGGAGGTATCTGAGGAACGGAATTCTTCCAGAATGCAATGGATCCCAATGCGAGAAATATCCAGACGGAGCTTCTCAAATGACCGCCCCATGATCCCTGCATATATACGCCACATGATTTCCTTTACGATCCTTACAGAAATGCAATTTTACATCCTCAAGGCTGCCTATCATGAAGCGTGGCTTGGCATGGCCTGTCAGAACTGTGCCTTGCCCCTTGATGGCAAAAGCATGGTCGTAGGCAAACCTCCAAAAGCAGGAAGATGAGATTTGGGTTCTCCCTGCTGTGGAGTCTCATGGTACGTGTTACATTGGCTTCCTTTTTGGTCTGCCGTGGTGCCAGGCTTCTTACGTCTAACACTTGATTTCAAACAGAAGCATTCACAGTGTTTGGTAGCCCTCCGCAGGGTTGAGCTTGTGCTTGGAGATGCTTTACTCTGTTTGAAGTGTGGAAGCCAATGTCACAAGCTCTGCCCTGCTATTGTAATCAACAGCACGCCAAGCCGGAGAGCCTAAGAAGCTGTGATGGCGTGTCATTTTGGGCAGAAGGAGAGGTGGTCTGTGGCTCAGGCCATAGGAATCAGGATCCCCTAGTTGACCATCGACCTCCAAAAAGCTTCAAACCAACCAATTACCCTCTATTGCAAGCATCCAGTCCTGAGCTTTCATGCCAACATGCTCAGGGTTCGGCATGAACGGTCCCGATGAGTCTCGCTGAGGAAGAGCAAGGTTGGTCTTGATGACCTTGCCACCAGACAGACAGTATACTTAAAATAATGTAGTATAGTATAGTCTAGTCTAGTCTAGTCTAGTATAGTATAGTATAGTATAACTTCAACAGCTTTGGCAGTTCATGAACCTACTAGCAGCAATAAGGAGTTCATTCAGGCAAACAAGGTTCCAACAACCAAAGAACCAAGCCAAAGCTGGCAGACTACAAGAAAGGGTACGGAGACTCTGGGCATTGCATGTCAGAAATTACATGGGGCATAGGCACTACTGAGCAGCGGCACAGTCAACAGGACCTTGAATCTCAAGTATCTGTACCTAGTTGAATTCATAGATGTGCTCCAGGGGCTTTGGCATTTGGTCACTCAAAGCACCCTCAACACCATACTGATGGTGCTCGGCCCAACTACTTGTAGAAAGGCGCTCTGACAGATGTTCCTGCTTGATAAGCATGTGTTGGATCGCGATGGGGGGCTGCCCTTTTGGAGGGTTCCCCAAGCGAGCCTCCATCAAGTCGGTGGCACCCAAAGGCTCAGAGCCATCCTTCCCACTCTCCAGTGCTGTACTTATTGGTAGGGTTAAGGAGTTGCGGATGAATTGAGGTTCGGGATTTATGGTTACTGCGAAGTATGCCGGGGTTGGAACGAAAAAAGCATTGGGATGGTTGCATGTGATATCACACTTCATGAATCGGGGGCAGGGGTTAGTTCTCTGGGGTACCTTATGAAAAGGAGGCATGATCCTGAAGTGAGGCGCCCTGCGAAGAAAAGCTGAATAATATGTAATAACTATACTGGTACTCAAAATAGTAATAATGATAATTGCCCTTTTTTCGGCGCATGATATCAAGCGAGGCCTGAGTCGAGCACATGTTTTGCACTGACAGGCTTACTCTGCTGCAACTGCACTGTAAAGATTTTGACTCTTCTGCAGGAAAACGCGGGAACTGTCTACTCTCCTTGTAGTAGGAACCTCTAGTGGAGACTGTTCCTTGACAAACACGCATTCCTACATGGTATAGGAATATAGGATTGCGCAGACGCTTGCGAACATACCTGAATGCATCCCATCGGTCCTGTGGATGTGCTGACACACAAGCAAAGGGAAGGTCGGAACCGAACTTCGTTCTGGCGAAGGTCTCGGACAGGGCGGGGGAATGTAATCAAAAGCATACAAAATCCTTCCTACGCCTTTGCAAGCATCGCTGCTGGACAAATAGTATCCTTCCCTTTCCACACTGCGGAAAACACATCGACAGCAGCGGCTGTCACAGGCGCGTTTACCCTTCAGCCCATTGCTCAAGCGTAATCATGGTTTCAGCAAAACCTTGCTGTGAGCCCACCTGCCTTTCTGAGTTCCTTGATGACCTTGTCCAATATTTTCTTCCGCTTTTCCTTATGCAGATGTCAATCTGATGAAGCTCACACTATACGATCTGATATAGCGTATTTGTCACAATAATCTCCGACTATAAAAGCTACATCTGCCACAGCTGGCTTGGCGAACCCTGGATTCTGAAAAGGCGAAGTCGCTCCTTAGCGGAGAGGCATCTTACTGACTCTCCCTCCAAACAGACAGCTTGACTTGCTGTCAAAGAAACAGCGCTGCATGTTGCATTCTCTTTTTGCAGATATGCGAAATTCATCATGACGAAAATCAGACTGACAACAAGCACCGCAAGTTGTTAAAGAAGACAGATACTGTATGGTATGACTGCCGTTACTCTTCTTCCATCTTTCTCAGTACGAAGCATGAGTCATGAGCAGCTAAGCCCCGGTCAGCGGGAATCATGTCGATTTTATTCAGGATGACGACCTTGCAATAAACTCAATAAACGCTTGCACCACATGAACACTCGGTAAGGTCTTCACTCTCTCCTCAGGCGACGAGGCCATAATCCGGCTTCACTGTTTTCAGCTTGCACTTCCGCCGCTCTCTCAGGCTGCCACCAGCTGATTGGCCAGGATTTCGGCAACCACCATGCACTCAGCCGTCTGGGTCTGTATGCCCTCAGGCAATAAAGTCCGCACAGCCCTAGGCTTGAGGGAAAGCTATGAGCTACCCGGAAACACAGTTGCATGACCTTTAGCCCCGGTCTGCTTGTGCCTTGTTCACATCAATGACGAGGGCGCAGAGGTCGATAATCTGGGCGCCGCCTGCCAATTGTAGAATTGTTGTATCCAGCCACATGCGATAATTCTCCGTTCCAGCGTTTCAGCGCACACATCTCGAACGCACGAATGCACAGCTGCTCCCTATACCAGCCCAAGACCAGCCTATGACGGTGCGTATCAGAGAGGCATGGCCGGGGCAATCGACCAGGCACCACTGGATCGCGTCGAATCCGGCGGACTGAAAAGCAACAAGAGTGTCATGAGCCAAATCACGTGGACCCTGCCAAACTCCATCCGTGCATGCAGGGGTAAGTGCTAGGCAAATGCAGTAGCATCTATCGTAGCATTTTAACTTTCTTGCTGGAGGTGATGCGCCTGTATGTGTTCCGGCGCGTCCGTTGAAAACGATGAGAACCCCAGATCGAGCGTGATACCACGCTCCTGTCAATCGCAGCTGGCTGCTTGGCCGAGACTCCTCTTTCCCAAGCAGCAACTGGCAGCAGTTTCCCATTGCAAATTGCAACGAGAACACCGGTAGGCTCGTTTACAAGCCAAGGTTGGACATGTCAGCAGTGTTCTCACACCAAATTGCACGCCCTTGTCATACAGCAAGTATCGGCCTGCGACTCTTTGCTCTTGTCCATGGATGCTGTCGAGGTGACCTTGCACCCGGAAAGTCTAAAGCAGTCGAGAAGGTCCGCAGCGACAAATAATCAGTTTGTCAAGCCGACTGGACAGGGCAATTGAAGCTGTCTAGCGTCCATCTGATCTTCAGGCCTGGGGACACTTGGCTACAATTGGTTGAAAGCCGAGGGGCAGTGGACAGCATCTTGCCTTGAGCAGGGAAAACGAGGACATGCCCGTGATAAAAAAGGCGAATCTGAAACAGCAGTGTTTTGCTGTATCTCAGCTTGGGCACATATCGACGTCTTCCCGCTGTCGATGTGGCCGAGGACACCGAGGTTGACATTGAGGGCCTCGCTTCAACAGCTTTGAGAGAGGAAGGGGCAACATTCAGGGCTGGCTTGAAAGTCTCAGCTCACATCTCTACTCTACCTTGACGGAGATCCCTGAGCCGTCGACTTTTCGCTTTGGCCCTTTCTCGTCTTTCTCATTGCCCATGACTGCCCAAGGTGCTGCTTGATAGGTACTGTCTTGCTTGTCATATGCCTGTGGCTTCAAAGACCCTTCCGGGACCTTTGCTTGGTTTGCGCTGCTTTTGCTTCTTGCCCTTCTTGAGAAGGCAGGCAGCTTATGATCTCCGTTGTTGAGGGACTGATGTTGAATGCTGAGTGTTGGTAAGTTGCTGCATGTGAGCTAGGTTGGGAGTGCCTTCTCGATGCAAATTGTTGCGCTACAGCGCCAGCTGACGAGCCCGCCAACAGGGGGAGTAAGCGGCACATGCGCGATCAAGCTGCGTGCAGGAAACTGAAGTAATACACTGGGATTTGGGGTGTTGTATAGTCTGGCAAGGTGAACTTCACAATCGGATGATCTTCCGAAGTATGCAATGTTTTCATGACTGAGACTTGGCCTTATCTTCTCGCAGACTGTCATCAGTTCAGCCGGATACAACTTGTCTTCGCAAAGTGCTCGAAGCTACCAAGCCACCACAATGGTGAGTCTTTGAATCTATCAAGAGCAGTCCGGGCATCATGAGCTAAGTAAGAAGTAGCACTGGAAACGCAAACTGTACCAAGGAAAACGAATGCAAATTGTTTCCCAGCACCAAGCACAGTACGTTCACCGCCTAAGCGTCTTCATTCTGGCAGAAACGTCAGAATCATCACTAGAAGCAGTAAATCCTCTAATCAAGTAACACTGACGTCAAACCTCCTTTCAGGCCTCAATACTTAGGTGCACAGAATGAGGCGGAAATTGGCCAAAAGCAACCTTGCCTCTGTAGTCTGCTGCCAGCTACGATAGCCCTCAGCTTCAAAGAGAGCAGTGCCACGAAAAAGGCTTGTGAGTATGATGGATTTCCAAAAGACTATTCGGATGTCCGACTTGGGCGCTGAGGGATTTGGATTGATAATCTTGGGCTTCAGAAGGACTCTTCAAAGGTCTACAAGCAGGCAGCAACTTACGCGAACGCAGCTACAACACAGCTCTGCAACGCAGCTCTGTCACAGTGTCACATGCACTGGCTATGCAGAAGGCTGGGAATCTGACCGCAACAACTTCCTTCCGGAGCTCCGCAGCGAAGTCTTCCACGAACTCGTCCTGCGCCACAATTCTTCATCTTGTCCACTATCCCACATGTCACCACTCACTTACTCCGAACCTACCTGAAGAATGTGGAAGGAAGGACTTACCTCATGACGCCCCTTGCTAATTGGTCACCGGCGTCCGACAAATGACAAACGCTGCTTTTGCAAGATTCAATCTGGAGAACCTGCCCCGAACTTCGGCATGAACTGCCAAGCTTTCGAGAACTGAGGGTCTACATAAACTAGATCGGCCAATGATGCATTTTTCGTATCCTAACACATTCATGACTGACGTTTTCTAAACCATATCCAACCCTCCCTAAACTGAGAACCCCAACAGCGTTGTAAGAGCGCATATGGCCCTGTTGTCAAAATGAAAACCTCACAATAACAAATCTCCTATGCGATCCCTGAAGTTCAAAAAGAGTCATTTGCAGTTGGCCCTAGGCGAGTGAAAAGAGAAAGAGAGAGAGATAGAGAGAGAGAGCGAGAACTGCTAACATTAAACTTCAGTTGGGGTACTGGCTGATAATTCTGCTCATGCACTACGCATGACTCCAGCAAAAAACCTTTCACCTCCCACAGCTTAAACTCCAAACCCTGAAGCCTTAATCCTCAAGTTCCCCTAAAAGCCAGGAGGAAGCCGGGGGCCTTCAGGGTGGCCTTGGCTTGAGCCAGCTGCTGCGACTGCTCTGAAAGCTCCGCCAGCTCTGCCTGCTATCCCAAACAACCTTAATCTAGGGTCCTAATCCACAAAAATGGACACATAAGGACCCTGGGACTAAGGGGGTTTTATGGGAAGGGGTTGGGGCGCCGAGGATTAAGGCCTACGAGTTGGGGTTGCGGTTCGAAGGGTCTAGTGCATGTTTTGTAGTGCCATGGCTGCATGTCTAGGATTTTAAAGGTAAGGGTTCAAACTCAGGAGGCCTTATCTGTATGAGGGAGCCCTAATTTTGAGAATGGGTCACCGGCACCTCTTGCACTAGAGACTAGACCGGGACCCTTCCGGGAGTGCATCACTCAAACAAGCTTGCATCGACCCAAAGGCTGATAGGGATCATTTTTGGGAGGCAATGTGTTGATCCCGCGGTTCTGGCAAAAGAAGCTAACCAAGACAACGTGTGTATCAAGTAGCAATCTAGCCCGTAAAATGTGAACATTGCTTGGACAAGCAAAACACATACAAACAGCACGTGGGCTCATGTAGTCACGGTGGCTGTTGGTGCTTGTAGGCTTGTGTAGGTAGCAGTATACAAGGCGGTCATGGAGAAGGATTCAAGGATCTTGCACACATGCCCCAGAAAAGGGCTGAATTCTTAGCGCAAAACTGGTCTCTCTGACCCAGAAACGACAAGCAGTCCGAGGTTCTTCAGGCTTCCGTCTGATTAATACAGAATACACAACGATCATCACCTCAGTGGGCAGAAACAATCATGATCAATCATGAAATCATGATGATCTGCAGCAATGATAAAGTTGTGCCAGTGGCGTGTTAACAGCAACATTTAGCACCAAAACTGTAAAGCAATGGTAGCAATCCACCTGTGAGGACTAGAGCAGTCCGTTGCCTTCATGTTTTGCTGTTGCTCCAGCTCCGCGTGCACCTGCTGCAGTCTCTACAGTCAAGCATGCAAGTTGCACAAATGTACGAACTACTTTGAAACTACAATGCTCATGAACCGCCACAAGCCAGCAGTGAAGTGGCCGGTTGGCTCCTCTTTCTGGCTTCTTGTGGCTGCCGTGCACGGCAGCTCTAGCTAGTCCTTCTCCAACGGACAAACTTCATCAACTCGCGGACATCTTGTGTCGTGCTTGGGGATTGCTGCATTATCATTGGTTCCGCAACAAGCGCATTACGGCAGGGTCTGCGAAGCCCGGGCATAGGCCCAGGATGTCCGAAAATTGAGGCACAATGGCGTGAAACAAGAGCCGTGTAGCAGCCAGGAGGGTCAAGTGCTCAAACCGTAGTTG
Source organism: Symbiodinium pilosum (assembly GCA_905231905.1). NCBI lineage: Eukaryota > Dinophyceae > Suessiales > Symbiodiniaceae > Symbiodinium > Symbiodinium pilosum. The sequence goes on from CAJNIZ010001448.1 coordinate 88,109, forward strand.
GAACCACCGATGACAGCAACGGTCACACAATAGTCTCGGCTAACCAGTGCTAACATACGAGAACATCGTGCAATGAACTCCCTCTACTGGACATCATTAACCACATGCACAGGCGTCATACTCGTCCCTTTGAGGCTGCTGCACGTCCCCGCCTGACGTAGTTCATCTAACAACAAGGGAAGATCAGGCCAGGCTCCGATCAAGCCAAGCTAGGAAACCAGCACCACTGCGGTATCAACGGAATCCTGCCCGCAGCCACAGCCGTTGGTCAAGATGAAGATGCATATCCCTGGAGATCATCAACCATCAACCCTGTTCAGGTGTCATCCATCTGCTTTGATCTTGTGGCTGCGGGCAATGAACTGTTCAGTGCTCAGGTCACGCTCCCAGCTTGTGCCCCTTGGTCCGAGGAATGTATGTAGTGTGTCCAGAACTCCAGTAGCGCCAGGGTCAGGAGCACACAGGCAAACACATGCAAAAAGGCGAGGGATCTTGTGCCAGGACTCCGAAAAATTGCTGCGGCACTCGCAATGACTGAACACCTAAGCTCCTGGCTGTCCCTTGGAATGGCTGAAAGCTGGTGTTGTTGGGCCGACCTCTGGACGACGATGAGGCGGTGGCGCCAGAAAGTCCTAGCCGCAGCTCGCTGAATCAACCATAGCTCCGGCGTTAGCATTCCAAAGCCCTAAATATTGGGGTAATATAGGGTTAAAATGAGGTTTTATTGGGATAATGGAAAGGAAAATGGAAACTACCATATTTTACAGGGATCATATACGGGACATATTGGGGTTATATTGGGATAATGGAAAACAAAATAGAAACTACTATTTAGGCTTCACAAACGGAACAACATTCCTCACTTCTCTTTGCCTAGATAGGTAACAACATCAGGGCATCAACATCAGGGCACCGCGGGCGCAGCTTTTTCGAAGTGGCCCAGACAGGGCTGTATGGTATCTTCATAAAATAAGGGCTAATATAGACCCCAAGATACTAAAATCCTTACTACAGGGACTCCAACGATGGGCCCTGCATCTCGGTGAACCTCTAACCCGTCCTCCCGGTCCCGAGCCACCCAGAGGCCGACTGCCAGTGCCTTGGCATTAGATGACATTATTTGGAGGCTACAAAAATCAGGGGTACAGTCCTTTCAATAAGGATTATACTATGTTGAGATCTATATTGGGGTCCCCCATTTTGGGAAATTACCAAATTTACCAGGCTCGGGGTCACGCAGGTACAGCTGGGAGACACCTCTTCACAAGATGTTTCAGATAGAACCCCTCCATGAAAATCTGAATCCACACCCCTGAGCTTCCAAAAACTTAACTACTGGCCCTGGATCCTGAACCTAATCACTGGTATTCACATACCAGCACTGCAAGAGTCGAACGCAAGATTTACAATCCTTCTTGGCTGACACCAAAGCCAGCAGCCTCCTCATTGTCGATGTTTGTATAATCGTTCTGATTTTGTCGTTCTGCTGCTCCTGTAAACACGTACACCCTAAGCCTAAACCGCAAGACCTAAACCTACCTAATCCCTGAAACGTTGTCATGACTCTCATGCCTTATGCACTGGACTGGTTGAATAGGTATAGCCGAGTCCGGCACCACCCGACGCACCCGTTGGTGGTCCTGGAGCCAACTCCTGATAGCCTCAGGTGTACATGCAGGGCTTAAGAGTGGCCTGCATGCGGCTGGCAAAAATGTTCTAGAGGGCTGACATCAGATCTGCATAGCAAAGGTGTATGTGGACAGTTTGAACAGCTTAAAACCAAAGAGGCGGCCCCGATTCTCAAAAACTCACACACGTAGCGGCATGCGTGGCCTCCTTAATGAACTTAGCACATGGCGTTTAGCTTTGAATTTTACAAGGCGCAGGGCTTATGCGTGAGCCCCTCCTTCCTCACCAAGAACTCTGAAAGAGCTATGAACAGCAGATCAAGAAACCTTCGGCCAGAAGGCCCTAAATCCATTCCAAGTGGCATTCGCGTGGTTCAGTGGTATGGGAGTGCTCTGACGTGTTTTCAGGGTGTGCAAGTTATCATGGCTCAGATCAGCGTGCGTGGTTATTGCAGTACAGAGTGTATGCACCACATGCTCCACCGCCAGGGCACCGTGCGGGGAAAGCCTCAAGACATCTGTTGACAAAGAACCACTGTCTTCCACTGCAACTCCACTCTCTTTGGACCAACATGGCCATCCGCTTCCACCCTCATAGAGGCAAGGACTTCCCTTCCTTTTTGCAGGTCCACCTCAACTCAAGACCTGATTGCTTGAAAACATCCATATAGGAGCCAGGTCGCCGTCGAACCTGAGATGGGCGATGCATGCTGATGCACAACTTTGTGGACAAACATTGAAGTGGACGAGCTGTCTAGATCATGCGGACTCTGTTAGTTGCTGCTACAGAAAAGCATCCTTGATGCTCCGCACCGGTTTCCCACCATCCGGCCACGAATCATGTGCGTCTCCCTTTCTGCTCTGGAAGCCCATCTCATCCGCAAATGCAGCATCTGCTTAGTCTGCCTCTCAAGGCCTGAATTGCATCCCAATTTCACTGCCCTGCGGATGAGTCTAGGCCTAGATCCCAACAACCATCCGCAAAGCCATCAGCCTGGAACCCTAAAAACAACTACGCAGAATCCTGAACCCTAGTAAAACCAGGCGGCGACGCTAAGGGAAGAATCGCCTTCAACACCCGCCAGGTGATCAGAGTGCAGATCAGCTCGCAGATGAAGATCCCCAGCAGGGCATCCACCTCATCTCTTAACACAGAAGTACCTTTACAACGGTTGTGCGAAACCATGTAAACTGTTACGGCATGAGCATCATGCCATGGTGAAAAAGTCTGGGTGACTCTCTCAAGAAGCAGAATCCCTGGGTCTGGAATCATTTGTAGTCTTTTGTTTTGAAAAGTGTTTGTCTTCTTCCTTTTGGAAGGCAAATGCGAGGATGCTCCACGCCAAAGCTGGATTTTGACTAGAAAATGTGAGGAAGTTCCACACCAGGGCTCGATTTTGAGTAAAAAGGCCAGGACGCTCCACGCCAGAGCTCGATTTTGAGAACACATGTGAGGACGCTCCACGCCGGAGCTCCAGTTCGATTATAAACTCTGAGGTCTCTCTACGCCAGAGCTCCATTTGAGTACAATGTGAGGGTGTTGGATGCCGGAGCTTGATTGCCGCTCCACGCCAGAGCTTGATTTTGACTGATAATGTGAGGACGTTCCATGCCAAAGCTTTCAGGAAAGATGCGCGAGTAAAACTGAGGAAGTTCCCTTCGCCTACTGCAAACATGGCGATGACTTTTTTTCTCGTGAGCCTGGCTTCAAAAAAGCGGGTGGGTTGGGGGGGGCAGCCCTCCCGTTACGATGAAAATGATCCGCACATTCTTTCCTCACTGCAATCAGGGTGCTGACATGATGTGTTTTATTGCAAGCATGGATGGCCTTAAAAAAAGCGGAGCAGCACCACACCATGCGTGCTTGCTGTAAAAAACATATCATCATGCGGATCATTTTGATTGCAGATGGGGGGGGCTGCGCCCGCCCAACCCCGCTTTCCTTGCTACTTTCTTTCTTGTCACCATCCAAAGGGATGCGAGGGTCCAACAGCGACGACATTTACGAGGATCGCAGCCCTGACCCCCACGAGCCCCCAAGAAGCAAAAAGAACACTGCAGCAAACATAAGGCAGAAAGAAATAAGCCAACAACAAAAGTCTGAAAGCAGCGAGCTGCAAGCAGTGTGTAGTCAACAAGCAAGAAGAAGCTAAAAGCAACAGAGGAGAGGCAGAAAGCAGCAAGCAGGAAGCAGACCATAGGCAGCAAGAAACACAAATCAAAAAGCAGAAAGCAAGAAGCAGAAAGCAAAAGGCATAGAGCAAAAAGCAGAAAGCAGAGAGCAAAAAGCAGGAAGCAGCGGCCAGAAAGCAAACGCAGAAAGCAAGCAGGAGGCAGAAAGCAAAAAAAAACACGGAAGAAAAGCAGAAAGCAAACAGCAGCAACCAAACCAGAGAAAGGAGCAATAAGCAAAAAAGAGGCAGCCGGACGTTTCAGGCGCCACTGGTCAAACGAGAAGTACACTTTAACTTCATTCAGCGGTCTCTTGAATCTGTGACCACAAGGCAGGCATTGTGCACAGCAAGGGAGTCAGGTGGGTGTAAACAAAAAGTGGCGGCCTTTCTGTACGAGCTACAGGAGAGTACCTGACAAGCAAAAATCAACAACAAATCTATCAAAAACAGTATTCCGCCCCCCCCCCCCCAAACTGCCTCCTAAGAAGACCGTACCCCAGAAGACTGTCCAACAAGAATTCCAACGCTCCCTACCCACAGCTTCTCGACCCCAAGCCAAGCCAAGATGCGGGGATCAACTTGAAAGTCTGCCAGCCGTAGGTGGTGAAGATCTGGGGCTGTTCTCAGAGGATGGGCTCCCTGTTTTCTGGAGGTTTCCATCGTTTGGGGCTAGAGTATTTCGGGTGGATTTCTAAGGACCTTCATTCAACAGCGTATCCCTTCAGGGCATGCCAAATGTATGAGGCATGGTTCACTTCTTTCGGTTTTCCGGGGATCCTGGCACAAAGAATACTGTTGCTTGTGCCTTGGTGGCTTGGTGGGAACCCGAACTTTGGCACATACTTGCCAATGTTTTGAGATGATGAGATGGTGGATGGCTTCCGTGTCAGCCAAGCTGGCAAGCGTAGCTGTCCTATGATTGTCCGAAATACGAGGTCTTCAATGGGAGCCCCAAACAGGCGAGCCCAAGAACGAAGTAGGAATATAATAGGAATTTACCTAACAGGGTCCTTATATTCCTATTATACCCCTACTATATGCTTGGGGTTCCCTCTTTGGGGCGCCCACGAAGTCCCTTTACCAGACTCTCGACCTTGATGAGTTGAAAAATCCAGCCATGATGTTTCTGTATGCCTTGATGCTGACATTTACTCACTCGGCGCCACACTGTGCAAACACCATCCAGGCGGTATGTGATGAGACGAACAACACCACAACAATCGAACTAATGGTAATCTGGCGAGAGTGGTCACATCGCCAGAACGAAACACGCCCTGTCCCCGTAACTCTTCACATTCCCCATCGCTACTCTAGTTTTGAATATGTGAGTTTTTGTACTGCTTGGGGGGCAACTGCCTGAGCCAAGGAGGCACCGTCTACGAGGGAGTTGATGAAGCCCAGCAAGAAGAAGGGCATCAGCATCCTGAGCGAGGACTCTCTCAGCTCAAAGATCAGCAAGAGTGCAGCTTTTGACTAGGCAAACACTCCTGAAACCATCCTCATAATAAGCCCCAGTCAGGAAACATGGAACAGCATGCGAGGACCGACACCTAGCAAGCATTGGCATGTCCCGAGCAATGCAATTAGTCATCGCGCGGAAAGACATGAGACTTGGCCTACATTACGGTTCAAAATGGGGGAAATTATACAGGGACTCGTATCATGATAGGACCCCAAGTACAGGGGCCCATAGTAGAATGAATTTAGACTTATACCCATATGATGCAACACCTTAGGCGACTCCGAGCAGAAGGCAGTCATGAGGGCTGAGCAAATCAGATCCAGCATAGAAATAATGACAACAATACATCGAGAATGTCATACAACGTCACAACACGTGAACTCATGATAATGAAATGGAAATGACAGTGGTGGCAGTGCGTGGTTGTAGTGGTCATCGGAATTGGCGTCGCACTTGTAGGCTGTACATAATGGTCCAGGAAGGAGGATCAAAGAGTTGGTACAAGAAAAGATGCAGCACAAGAAGAGGCAGAAGCAAACAAGAATTAGGATATCAACATCAACCATGAGAGATTAAACTATTGTACTGGCATTCGACACGAGGAGCATCATGAGCATCAGCCAAAATAGCATGTGCACAACTTTAGCTGTAATTCATCCTGTCTCCAAGTAGTCCAAGCAGCCGCAGGCCACCAGTGCCGCAGCAGATGCCAATGGAGGAGTTACGAATCAGCTCGTAACCTTGATAGTTCTCACAAATGCATTTTCTCTGTGATCACATGTAGCTGAAACGCAGACTATTTTCAAGTAGCAATGATAATGACAAGGCACTCCTTTGATGACGGGTGTGACAATCTGTGGTGCCCTGTGGCCCTTTTTCAACTATGGTCTTGACTGTCGGACGATTGAAGCCTGCGCGACTCTTGCAGCCAAGGCGCATGGGCGCATCTGAGCATCCTACGCGACCAGCAAAGGAAGACACACTTGAGAGAAGACATGCTTTTTCCATCTGTGATGCCGGAATATCTAATACAAGTTGAGAAAGGGGAAAAAAACCGTCTGATGCAAGGCATGCGGGCTCCCAGGAACAAGAACACAGCAAGCAAAAGCCATCATCTGCTTTCAAATCTTCGGACAGCTGTACCTGGGTAATCCTCAAAAACATCGGCCCTCTTTGAGAAATCAACATACTGCGGCCCCATAGATGAAAACAGGGACGTTGATTTTGAGACCCTGAATTGCAAGAAGAAGTGGTCCTCTGAGAGGAGGTAGGTGCCGAATATGGCCAGACACCTAACACCCAAAAAAGATTGCGCATTAACAGAAGGCTGCAATCTGGGTGATAACGCAATCTGGGTGATAACGCCCTGACGTCAACAATTCCCTGCTTCATCAACGACGCTCGTCAGGCGTTGCCATCCCTCACTTCAGTTTGCAAGCTCGGCCTCTATACTGCACGTAATAAAACTGTTACTGTTGTCAAGCATATTCTGCTCGCATTCTTTGCTTTTGCTTGACTTCAGCAGCTGGGGTCGTCACCAAGTACTGAGCGCACCTGACAAAGAAAGGCAAGGCTGTGAAGACATGGGTCCAACATGTTTGCCTCCACTTGAGGCAAAAGCATCCGATCTGCACAAGAAAACCACGTGACTCTTCCTCAGGATTGCAAGTCCTTTGGTACTGGCCTCCAGGTGGTTGATGAACTAGCGTGTTCACGTCTTCAGTAGATGTTGAATGGCAGAACTCTCATTGATGCATGGTCGCTCAGGCAACCTATGTTACCCCGAAAGCTCAAGAGGGGGCGCATGATCAATGCCATCAGGACAGCAACAAGAAGATTCGTAATGCTTGTGCATTTCTTGAGTGATACAAAGGTGTTTCACTTCGGGTCTCACAGTCCTGCAAGACCCAGCTGGCAGGCAATACACCACTGAAGGTACTAGGGAGGTAGCCATCCCCATAAACCCCTATATAACCCATGATAGTAGTTTCCATTTTCTTTTCCATTATCCCTATATGACCCCAATATAACCCTATATCAGAAGAAAGAAACTTGCTCTGAAGCTTGCTGGAAACAGGATTCTTCGTTGGAAGGATGGAATGGAAAGCCACAGAGAGTTTGGGCATGTGCCGGCATAGTAGTCATTCATTGTGATTGTAGACTGCCATGATGGCCATATGCAAAATTCTAGATGTTCTGCCGTTCTGATCGTGGGGTATCTGTATGACATTTGCTTGCTGCAAGGCGGCTCAGAGGTGTGAAGAGCGCGAAGACAAAGCCGAACAGCCACAAACCCATGACGAAGTACTTTGTGTGGCCCTCCAGCCAGGTCGTTTCACGGTTCATGGATGGCATGGTTAAAATTTTGAATAAGTCTGGAACTGGGTGGTTCGAGCATGTGGAAAGCACACCTTCGGTTAACGCTCTCTCCAGTGCAAGCTGACGGCAGTTGACATCTAGGATGGGGGAGACCACGCGCCTACATTACAGAGAATCCTGGATCCATTGAAACGCAGGGACTGTTGTCAGCGTGGCCCTCCAGCGAGGTCTTTTCACGGTTCATGGATGTCCTTTCATGTGACACCCTTTCTTGCATAGGGGGACCGCTCCAACATTAGTCGTTCCCGGTTAAACACTGTTGGTACACGTTCTCCCTTCAAAGGCACGGAGATGCAAATAGGCCTCAGGAGGAATGACAAGGATTATCAGGTTAGGGTTTCCAAGGATTACATAGAGGTCATCTCAGAAAATTCCAAACTCCGAGCAACCCACGAAACATCACCCCATGATGCCTTCCACACAACCTGGTCCAACCCCAGAATCACGAGTGGGGATATTTAGAAAGTCCTGAAAGTCTGAGGAATAGAAGACTGACCCACTGAGACCGCCGCCAGCAAGCGCCTTGCCTTGGATGCAGTGGTAAAAATCTTGCAATGCAGCTCCAGCGAAGCAGTTGAAGTATAGAGCTGTTTCTACTGCCACCACCGCCACCGCCGCCACCACCACTACTGGAACAGCCACACTGCCACCGCCACCGCCGCCGCCGCCACCAAGCGCCCTTCCGCCGCCGCAGCCGCCATTGCCACCGTTGCCGCCGTTGCCTCCAACGCCACCACCACCAACGCTACCGCCGCTACCGCTGCCGCCGCCGCCGCCGCCG
>CAJNIZ010001448.1:96632-109849 GCA_905231905.1 Symbiodinium pilosum
GCCGCCGCCGCCGCCGCCGCCGCCGCCGCCCCCCCCACCACCACCACCACCACCACCACCACCACCACCACCACCACCACCACCACCACCACCACCACCACCACCACCACCACCACTACCACTACCGCTCTCACCAGCACTACCACTGCTGATGCTCATGCTGACAAATAACTATCCGCCAAAACTCTCTGTTGCACAAACCATACTGGGCAAAAAGCCATATAGCATCGCTCATATGTAAATTCAATAGAGCTCAAACACAAATTCTGCACGCCAAGCAACATCCTCAGGCAGCGAAGTAATACTATCTGTGTTTGTTGGCAGCGGCAGCACCATGGTGGCTGCAGACCTAAACTTGCCTGTTCTATCCTAAAGTGCTTTGTCAGTAGCGGTAAGTCATCTAGCATGGTGATGGCTATTTGAGAATAACCTGCACTGCGAGGCAAGGCAAACGATGCTGGATACTCTAAGCTGAACAAAGCCTGAGTTCGTATAACGAGAGCATCCCACTGGCCATGTCACCGAAGAGAGCCCCAAAAGCACTGGAGCCATAAGATGCGACAGGACAAACGATCATGAGGCGCGCGTGGGCTGTGGCTTAGGTGCTAGTTAGGGCGACAGGATGCAGCCTTCCGGAACTCGGTCGGTGGCTGATAGTTTACCTGACCTCCTTGCTCAACAATGCCCGGAAACTGGCACGGCTGAATTTTCACAGGCAGATGACGGTGTCCCGCGCCCCTTGAGAAAGAATGTAGCATTTAACAAGTTTTGAACCAGACACATCGACACCTTTGGTCGTGAGGGCTTGACTGAAAACTGCCAGGCCAGCAAAGCTTCTGCCCTCAACGCTTCAACCCGAAGTCACACCCCGCCTAAGACAAGGAATGCCCCGAACTGTCTTCTCCACCTTCAGCCTTCATGTCTTCTTCGGTCGTACCAATATCGCGAACCCGTCACCTTACGGGTCTTCTTCACGTGGCCAGCTTGATATTTTGCGGCCGCATCCCACCCATTTGCAAATATTCCCGCCGTTCTGTTTTGGGACGGTGCACTTATTGCAGAAAAGGGTTCCTCATCGGGTCCCCATACATACTGCATGGCAGAGTGCAGTCCTCAAACAGGGGGAAGCGCAAACAGGGGCACAAACATGGAAAAAGAATATAAAGAAACAATTGCTGTGGGAGCATTTCCACAGCGTGCAGTCTGCTTCGTCTATATCCCAAAACACCGAAAACTCCCCAAGCTTTGGAGCCCCGCTCTTCACACCCTGGGCTATAGTCTAAACTCCGAGTATCCCCCTCAATAATCCCCTACATAACCGCCTTTAAGGAGTTTAGACCCTAAACCGTAAACCCTAAACCCTATATAACCCCCTTCAAGGATTTTAGAACCAAAACCTTCAAGGCTTTAAGGAGTTTAGACCATATAGTCCCCCTTAAGTATTATACCAAGATCCCCATATACCATCATATACCCCATATTCTATCTACTTAAGGGGGACTACAGCTCAACTGGCAAGGTGGCCTTGAAGGTCTGTGCCACTTGGCTGGTGACTTCCTCTGCCTCAGACTCGATCGTTGAGAGCTGCTCCTGACTGGTTGCTCACTGAAATTTCCTACTGGTTCTTAATAGGGCAATAAGGGAATATATTGGGATTATATAGGGACAATGGAAAAGGAAATGGAAACTACTACGCTATAATAGAGTGTATATTGGGGTTATAGCAGGGAATAAAGGTATACATTACATAGTAACTGTATAGTGGTTGTATTCCCTTTAGGGAATACAACCAGTTACTATGTAATGTATTCCTTTATTCCCTGCTATAACCCCAATATATACTCGATTATAACGTAGTAGTTTCCATTTCCTTTTCCATTGTCCCTGCTAAGAACCAATAGGCAATAGGTCTTTGGTACTCCGGTTAAGCCTTCCTCTCCCGGTTGAGGGCATGTTACCTATCCACCGGACTATAGTACCAGCATGGGTAATGATCGTGTGGGACGCCGGGACACCAGGGCATAACTAGCAGCGGAATTTAGTCCTCATACTTGATTCCAACAACCTTCCAAACCAGTTTAGAGTTTCTTTGCTTCGTTTAGATCTTGCCTCGGATGTCGCTACATGACCTGCCGGGGACATCAAAACTGACGTTCTTCCTGTGTCCTGCGTACAGGACCATCATTTCTTGCTACAGGTGCCGATGAGACCCGGCCTCCACCTTTAAAACGGAGCGAAGCAGATTCAGTGGACTATAGCCGCCTCTGCCTCACAAGCAACACAGACTCTTCTCCCAGATCTAATGCTAACGACGTTGACATCAGATGCCCTGCTGCTTGTGTTCTGCTTAGGCTCGGGATGCAGATCACATGGAAAGTACAGCAACAAGCCCCACTGGGCAGCTTCGATTGGCCTGGTGCAGGCTTTGCTGTACCTCTTGCGGCACCCTTTCCCTTTGCTGCGGTCGAAGGCTTCTGCCGTCGTCGCGCATGCGAACCTCACACAGAGCCGTGGTCAGACAATGTGTGTGAACATGCCAAGACTTCAGGCTCCCGCTTGACGCGTGGCTGCAGAGCACTGCCGACTCGACAGCTTCAGCCTTGGCCTGCGAGGGCGACAGCGACGGCGAAACGAATCAAAATCAAGCATGCTAAGAAATGCTAAGCATGCTTTCAACCACATGCCTGCAGCTCAGCCTAGGACTGACTAGGATTTTACCCGTGGTGCAGCTCAGGGCTAACTTGGCAAACATGAACGCCCCAAGCGCCCAAAGTTGAAGCACAGGCCCCTGGCTTCAGCATGGGCACATTCCGCCTGCGTGCAGAAACAGATCAACTTGTGAGCTGTCCAGTATGCTTCTAAACGCCTCTTGCCAGGCAGTCCTTTGCCGCAGCGCGACTCTTGGACAAGAACTGAGACTTTCCCAATTACCGCTTGCAAGGCCAATGCTCTTCTGGATGGAAGGAACCAAGGAGCATGAAGAACTGTTGTATGGCCCATACACCTTCTTCCCAAGCATGACCATGAAACCTCCAGCTTATTGCTTAAGAGAACCTATGGATAAATCCTCTGAAACGTAATTCTGGAAGGCATGGAAATTTCTCCCGGCATGCCCTCCATAATGCTTCAAAGGGGCCAGTGTCTACAGGATGTATTCCGAGAATCCCTCACCAGCACTCCACCGTTCCTCTACGGCCCGGATTTCGGCCGTGGCATGCTGAGATGGCCTTGGGTGCAGGGTGCTGAAACATCCCGAAACGCTAGAATGAAAAGCTGTGGCTGTCTTCGAGTACACACGAGCACACAACGACTTACAAGGTTTAGCTTTGGCTGCATGCTTTGCAACTGATGATGTTTCTGCACAGTGTCAAAGCAAAACAACAAGGATTCATACTTGAGCTCCCTTGCCATCTGCCTGACAGATCTGAAGGTCTACAGGATGAGGATCCACATGTTTCCACGCAGGAGTCAGGAATTTAAGTGGAAAACGCACACTGCGCACAACACAAGATGGTCTGCATCCTGTGCACGTGCGTTTGCGCATTGTGTTTGGCATCCGCTCTCGTGCTATCAATTGTTCTGCACGATATGGTTTGGCGCTGCCCGCTTTGGCTTCAAGCTGAAGCACTGCAAAGCTTTGAGCCACGCATTTAAACATGCCAGCATACGATGTCCTGAAGGTTTGGGGGTTGGCTCTAGCTTTACAATGGCTGAATGTGGTGCGAGATGTCCTGCATACTCAGCTCTCGACGTTTGGCTCAGGAGCTGCTGTGATCTCGAGCGCCAATGCTGCAACTGCCAGGCCGAAGCACCATGATTTTAGAATACATGCCCCAGCTTGTGGACGACTCTACGGAAAGGTCTCTTGCGTGTAAAAGTGCGAAGCATCTATGTTAGCAGGGGACACCTCACACTCATCCATCTTAAAATGGTTTCAAAACTATTTCTAGCGTTCACATCATGCAGGCTTCTACATCTTTTAGCCAGCTCAGGAACCTTTTACAATGGCTCCGGTCTGCTTCATCAAACCCCATCAAGATCTGATCCAACCTTCTTTACCGCCCAACAGATGGGACAGCTGAATGTTGGGTCCGATGCTTTGTGAAACCCTCTCAACATCTGACATGCTCGGACTGTCAGCCCTTGCAAAAGGTGGAATGCCAGAATAGTCGGAGCTCCGCAGTACAAGGGTTCCCCTGAATGCTTCCCAAAATTTGAAGATGCGCATCACAGGGACCCGACGCAAAAAGAGCCCGTGCTTTGAAAACAATGTCCATGGAATCCACCGTAGTTGCTCTACCTCACGCCCCCAGCGACGGAGCTCTTCCGCCCAGGCAGCAGCCGCTGCCGCATCGGCACGGGCCTTCCGCAGCATAGTAGTTTCAGGCTCCTTTGTGAGCAGCTGCCACAAGGCTTCTCAGGCTATGTGTCTTACAGGCAGAATGCATCCTGCTAGTAGCACGAAGTGCGATGCCGTCAGCATTGCATGGAAACTGTGCCAGTGTGAGCTTGCTAGTCTCAGGAGATGACTATGCCATGCTTCCAAAGACTTCGGGCAGCGACTTTGAACCCTGACACGCTTCATGCGGCGGTGTTGTCTGCCGCTGGCCTAAACGAACCCGTGAAATCGCTCAAGCCACATCACCCTTGTGGAGAATGGATTTCTGGGAGAGATCGAAAAAGTGCAGTACGGCTGCAGTAGCTACACTCGTGTGGACTATGCGTTCAGGGATTAAGCTGTTGAAGGCCGTGTTCTTCAATTGCATTGTGAGGTAAAGCCTCGAGGTGGTCGTACTCCAGTCGAAACGCGTGCTCAAGCTGATCCTTCCACAAGCGGAATGCAAGACTCTGGTGTTTCTCGCACAAGCAGATGCTATTCTTCGGACGTCAGCACATGCCAGGATCTAGGCTCCAACAGTGCTCTGAGCCGCATAAAAATCACGTCCCCCCAATTAGGTATTTCAACATTCACCTTGCTGATCTGGACAACCGGAGCCGGCGGCGGCGAGTCAGCAGGCTCCTCGCATCTTGGGATCATCTAAGGGAATTTGCGGGTTCTTCTGACGGATTGTGTCGGGGTTAATCGAATCTTACTACTAAAGTAATAGGCAAAGCATTTTCCGGAACGATGGGTGGGTCTGCTCATGGAGGCCTAGATTAGATGAGGCATACTACCAACTTCATTGGTCACCATTAAGCAGCCCCAGTTGGAGGACAAATCCACTTTTGCGTTTCAGACTGCGCACCATGACCGGCTTTTGTTCTTGGGGCTGACTGATATCTGAAAATTCCACCTGGCTAGGTATGAGGCGTCACTACACTGCAAAACCACCATGCACAGGCATATGACGGATTGTGACAGCAAGTAGGAGCGCCAAAACACTCGCAATGCGCTAGTATGGTGTTTGTGTTGCTTTCGTACCCCTCTCCACCAGCATTGCAAAGAGATATTCTGCACAGAGTTCCGTCCATCCAGTTGCAGTTCCACCGGTGTACTGAAGCCTGTGCAGATACTCATGAAGTAGAGGCAACTCAGAACAGAAAGCTTGAAAGGTCCTGCGACGCTCGTGTAACAGCGGCCTGCACTGAATGCTTGGGTGGTCGGTTGATTCTGATTCTCTTAAACACCACGAGACTGCACAGGACCCGTGCTCTGCCAGGATCAGGATGTGCACCGCTTTATTTGTTCAAGCCTCCACACCCAAAATGTCCCGTTCTTTTTTCGTGAAACTCGAGGCCTCTGCCGCTCGAAGTGCTCGCTGCTGGCCCCGCAGTGCCTCAAATTTGTAGCTACTGCAGGAGAAATGCGGAATTTGAAAGAACTCACCCGTCAGCACTATCTCAAAGATTTCGACAGTTTCTCAGGCAGGGCATGCAAGGCACCCAAGCTTTGATTCCCCAACTGGCCTCTAACTGATCGTGGAGATCACGGCACTCCAGCTGAACCTGCAGAAACGACGGTGCCCTCATCTCACAAAACCCACACACAAGAGCTGCTCAAAATATGTTGGTTGCAAGTCTCTGGTTTAATCACTCTGGTTCTATCACTGTTCAGGCTGAGGCTCGAGGAAGCCGCTTTGGACTTGAAAATCACGCGAATCTCAAGGTCAGCTCCCGTGCTCTGCTGCCAGTGCAGACAAAAGAAGCTTGTATGTCCCGAGCGCCGACCGTTGGAATCCTCTCCCTACACAGCTCCAAGATTTCTCCCTCAGCCCGTGTAACCGAATCTCCCTGAGCCGTCCGTCGAAAACCCATCGCACTGAGTGGTATAAAACATGGCATTTACTCAGTACGCGCAGCAGGAGCAGCCAAAACACCAAGGTCATCATGGCCACCATCCTTGTCCTCATTCTCGCACTCATCCTCATCCTCATCATCAACAACAACATCGCATACCAACTTCTTCGCGCATCTTGCCGTAATCCTGAACATCCATGCTCCAAGGCTCCATTCGACCACCAGCGCACACATTCGAGACATGACGCACGTGACGCAACGTGCCAAAAAGAGAAGAGCCACAGCACCCTTTTCGACAGAACGGCGACTGCTTGGCAAACACAATGGCAAGTTTGGCTAAAGCATTAAGCAACTATCCCAAAGGTCTGCTGCGGAAAGGGTACACATTATGAAAGAACGTGAGCTGGAAAGAACATCGACAACCAAAGAACCTTCAACACCTTAACTTCAAATTCCCCAACCCGAAACAACCCTGAACCCTAAAGCGGATCCCAAAAGCACGCCTTCTCCGTTTCTTGCTGCTGCCTCGCCTGTGCTGCTGCCTCGCTGGCTCGCAGCGCCTCTGCAAATACTGGGAGAGGGTTGTTCCTGTTAGGGCCTCAGGTTGAAGCTTTTAGGGCGTAAGGGTTGCGAACCTTTGGGATTGAGGTCTTGAGCTTGAGGACCTCTACAGTATTGAAGGCTGGGACAACTCTTCATAGAATGCGTGTCGTGAATTGAGGTTGAAGGTGAAGCATTGGAGTTTAAAATTTGTTGGGCGCGAGAAGTATTAAAGCTATGTTTGATTTTTTGCGAGCTCAGGATGTTGGAGGTGAGGTGTTGCTTGTCCAAGTTGTCTACGTAAACTAGAGCGCAGAACCAAGCTCCATGTCAGCCTTAGGTGCCAGAAGATAACACAAACTCTGTAGCCAACATCCATCCTTGCACAAGCCGCAATCCTGTCTATGCATCGTCTCTTGAATTTAAGGAACCCCATCGCTGATGTCGCATAATCCTTTCCTGCAAAGGCTTCAACTCAAAATCAGGATGAACGTAGTAGTTTCCCTAAATTACTGTTCCCAAAATGGGGGAAATTTATATAGGGCCCCGTACTATAATGGGAACCCAAATATTGGACCCCATATTATAGGGAATTTAGACCAATCCCCACGTGGCTTTCAGACCCACAAGTGCTCCGTGCCTCGGCAAAGCCTGCCGCGGCTGCCTGACATATCCGGAAAAGCAGGCCCAAGCATTTGTGTGGCTTCGTGCTGAGTCTTAGAGGGCCATCTTTAAGGCTGATTTTGGCTACTTCTCTTCTTCTAAGTCTTCTCTTGAAGCCCCCCCCCCACCCGTCTCAGCAAAAGTAAGCCAGTGGTGCAGCACTGAAAGACCTCTGGAACCAGATTTCAGTATTCTGTACACGCTTGGGGACTTTCTGTTTTGAGTGCTTTTCTGACAGTAACATCGGCGCTACTGATACTCTTTACACTTCACATGGTTGGCCTTTGGCATTACCATTCATTGTGCTCCTTCTACCACAAGTAGCAGATGTCTTGCGCAGGTTGCTGCTGACGTTTGACTTACCTCTGGTTATCTAGGAATGAAGGAATGGATCCTTAGAGTAGTCCCTATACTTATTTAACCCGCTATAGTAGTTCATGCCTTCATTCCCAGCTAGCCAAAGGCCAGTTGATCACCATTGAACACACCTTTGTTCCCTTCTCTTTGTTCCCTTCTCTTGCGGTCGCCTCCAACTGGATCACCTGCTGGCGCGACACCTCCAGTTGTTGAAGCAGCCGCTCTTCCTGCCTGTCAGGCTCCAAGCTGATCTTCATGGCTCTATGAGTTACTGGTTCTTAGTAAGGAATATGGGAAAACATTATATAGAGATCATACAGATTATATTCCGGACTAAGAACCAGTAAGTATAAGAATAAAGAATGGTGATAGCAGAGGTGGTGATGATGAGATTAGTTGCCGTAGTTGCTGCAGCAGCGGCAGCAGCATCCAGCAGAGTGTTGGTGGCAACAGTTCAGAACAACAGGGAAGTGGCCTTGTTTGGCAGCGAGTCTAAAACATCCCCTTCCCTTAACATACATGCTGTGTTGGCTTTGGCTGCTCAAATGGAAAGAGGCCTTTCAATACTTAGCGAGTGACGTAGCTCTGCAGCCAGAGGCCGGATACAGGCCTACGAGACTAGTAGTGCCGAGGCTTTAAGTACTGGATCAGCAGTCTTGTCTGCGGTCGCAGCTTCAACCTCGTTATGTATGACCGTGGGGTACAGCATCTTCAGCAGCCCTGTTGTGAAGCCTATGTATCTTCAACCGCGCGCTTAGCGATTTGACGTTCACGACACAACATGACACAACCAACATCTCTGATGAAAGCAGGCCTTGAGTCGAAGTCCTGAGACCCTCAATGCAAACCAGTTAGGATGCAGCTGCTGCAGCTGTCTGGGAGCCACGCTCCCCGGCTTGCACGAGATCATCGCGCAGAGTTGATGTTTGAGGAGATGTTGACGCCTCCGATTGAAGGAAACTACACAAGAAAGGACTCTAGGGGCCCACAAGTGCGGGTTGTGATGCTCTGGTGCTGGAGTCGCTGACAGTCACTGAGGCTGCAGGCTTCGTGCGAAGGATCAGAACATGTTGAGTTCGGCAAGGATCCAGGGAGCTTGACGGAAATCCATGTGCAGTCACGGAAGCTATCATCTTACCACAAAAAAAAGAGACACGCGGCCAGCTTGTCACCTGAATTTAACGGTTGTAGCGGCTGGAGTTTCTGCAGCTGCTGGTTGAAGTTGCGGGGGAATCTTTGTACGCAGTCCCCTCAAGGCACAGGAGTGGAGTAAACCCTGCTGCAAAAGCCTTCCTCGCTGCAAATCTTGTTCTGAATGTTTCAAGCTTCAAGACAGTGACCACCAGCGACATCAAAAAAAAGCAGTGCTCAACCACGTTGGTTGCGGAATCCCTCAGCTGAGGAAAGCTGTTTTTTTGGCTGGTGCCGAGATGTTCTTGAGTGAGAAATTACCGAAACTGGGTGCATTCACACAACCTCTGTCGAGGCTGCCGCCTGACGAGCCCGGGCCCTTGGTCGTAGGCGCGCTGCCAGCGTGGCCTCCAACCCACCAATGCAATCGACTAATAAGGAGTGATGAGGCAACCAAGGATGTCAGAGTGAAGTGCAGATGGCCCAAAGCCGTTCTCTTCTCCTTACGACTTGAGACTCAGGAGCCCCTTTCTTGCTAGCCCCGTTCACGCTACACTCGTCCAGCTGGCCGTAGCTAACACAGTGCAAGGACATCTCACATTTCGGCTAAAGTTGAGCCTGTTCATGTGGGCCTCCTATGCAGCAGAAGCACACCTCGGCTTGCTCAACTTCGCGACGCAGCCCCTGCACGGTAGCCTCCTTCAGCAAGAGGTGTCTGAGAGACTGGATGCAGGTGTGCCGACCGTGCCAAGATGCAGAGCTCCGGCTCCGCCAAGAGTGGGTCACTTTGGGTTACTTCGTGTCTGATTTTCAGAACACAGGGAACAGTTGAGGCAACTGAATGATGCTTTGAACCACATCGAAGTTTCCCCTGCATGTTGAATGACAACACTCTTCTCAGGATTGCCAGCGCCAGACCAAGCACATCTGCAGACAACATGCGACAAACAGCTCTCACCACCATGATGACCATCTCATATTCTACAGCCATGAAGGGCTTCGTTTCTAATCTCCGTGAACTGGTTTCTAGAATTGCTGATAAGTCCAAGCGTGGCTTCCATGTGGAGGACTCTACTGTTTTGCTAGGTATCTAGTGACGACTTCAAATTTCGTCACATACCCTTCAGAAAGGGATTGGAACCTCCTCCCCCAGACGAGCCCGCTGCGCCGTCAGCTCGCTCTGACTCTGGGTAGCACGGCCCTGCAGGACAGAGTGGGTGTCCAAATTAGGGTACCTTTTACCTAAAAGGAAAATTCTGGTATTTGGAGGTCTCTACTAGTGCCTCCCCAGTATGGCAACTACCAGATGTCAGGCATGAAGGCTAGGCTTCGGCTACAGTACTGGACTGGGTCTGAAGATCAGGCATTGAAACCAGTGAAAGAGTCCAAAAGGTTCAGGTTTCAAGATTTCCCCTCTTGGTTTCACTTTTACTGCAAACCTATCAGCCAGAGCCGGAATGATAACACCGCTTGCCCAAACGAGAAGACAGGACTGGCAAGAGTAGGACCCTTCTTGCTACCTTGAGAGTGCGCATAGCAGCAGAGACGGAGTGAATGATCCTATAGTCCACCCTAAGTAGATAGGATATGGAATGGCCCAGTATCATAATAAGATCCCCATATACCCCCCATTCTATCTACTTAAGGGGGGCAGTATTGCAATGGCAACGCCTGACAGCAGCCATCAGATCAGAATCTCTCAGTGCAGCATCCATGATACTTAGGATGACTAGCCGCGACTAGCCTCCATACTCTTCTCTTCACACCGAACTTACTGGTTGTTAGCAGGGAATGAGGGATTCTATGGGGATTGTATTCCCTTATTCCCTACTAACAACCAGTGAGAAGAAGGATTCGCCTAAACCCCGAACCCTACACTCATGAAAGCTCCCAAATAAATGAGGGGGACCCCAATATAAGCCCCAATACTACCCCAAAAAGGTAGCCGCAATTTTGGGAAACCCTTGTTTCGTTTGAACCCTGAATCTGTTGCCTCGAAACTGCGCAGCTCCTCTCTCAGGAGCGCCTGGTGCTCTTCCTCCATGAGTGGAATTGGCATGTCGTGCCAACATGAGAGAGCCCCTTTCACAGGGATTCTTCTAGGAAACATGTCAAAAACGACCTAAATAGATAGCTAATTGGGATCTGGTCCTAGTCCTCGGTTCCCGGATTGCAGCAAAAACAACATGATGTGGGGGCACTCCCTGCCTTGGTAGTGGAGTGCAGTAGGAATTACCAAACGAGACAAACCAAGTCTGATTGCTGGTTCTGGGGAATAAGGGGATATAATCCCTGTAAAAACCCCTATGTATTATTGTATTCCCACAGTCCCTACTAACCAGTGAGTATTCCGCACACGTTTGCGTTACCCATCATCCCCAAGCCAGTGGTTTCTATGGGATGGAGGAATGGATCCCTCAACTGCCCCTTTTTGCATAGTACATAATCACCTCACCCTAGCAATGAACCTCCCCACCCCCCTAATAATAAATACTCCCCCTGAAATATAATGGCCCTATATTAAATACTATGATTTAGGGGTGTATTATTTCAGAATGGGTGGGGGGAGGGAATTACTCTAACCTGTAAGCAGCAACTTCAAGCGTCCTCCGCCTCGAGAAGTTTTGGCAGATCCTGCAAGCATGAGTGCTTGCTGGTGGTTGGTAGGGAGTGAACAAAGCTAAGATGGATTTGTGTATTACATGTGCACATGTATGTATATGTAGGGATTACTTTGGGGATCCATTCCTTATATCCACAGGTAAGGGAGCGGCGCATAAGTTAGTGCAGCTTAGCTTCCCTGAAATTGCAAGATGACAAGTGCTGAGCACACACAATTCCAGCAGCCATACTTGCTACCCAGAAAAGAATGGTCATACTCGCAGGCCGCCGCTCATCTCAAAATTCCATGCAGCCCATGAAGGCCCAGGCAGGTTTCCTTGCCTGTGACGAGTTGTCTGCTGTTCATCTCTCTGACAATGGAAGAATCCGCCGGGGCCTTCATCCTGACACCTTTGGATCCAGGGGTCCCGAATCATTTTGTGAATTCATGCTGCTTTTTTTGGTGTTGTTTTTTTGTGTTTATCCTTTCAGAAGGCAAATATGAGGACGCTACACGCCAGAGCGCGATTTTTGACTACAAATGTGAGGCTGGATTTTGAAAAGTGTCAACAGCCACAAGGATTGTGGGCCTCGTAACTGTCGGTGCTTTTGGACCCTTGGATCCTATTGCAGTTTGACAAGCGTCAACAATCACAGGACTTGCGGGGATTGCACTCGCGATCCTTGCAAGTGGACCTTCGGACCCTCTCGGAGTTTGAAAAGTATCGAAAGTCACCAGGATTATGGGGGTCGGGCTCGCCATCCTCGTAAATGTCGTCGCTTTTGCACCCTCTGATCCTTGGAGTGTTTCTGTACAGGCAATGCATTTCGCAGCATCTTGTCTGGCGCAAAGGCTGCAATTTTGAATTACAGCGTTGGGAGCTGATCTAAAACTTGCGAACACTGTAAACTATGGCATTTGGAGCGCACCTAGAGTTTGTAGACAGAACTACAGCATTTGATGCTGTTGAGAGCTTGCAAATACTGCTAAAAAACAACAGTGTTTGGATTTTTTTAGAGCTTGCAGATGCTGTAAATGACAGCACGCCAGCTCTGAATTTTGGGGGTTTGCCGATGTATGTTGAAAAATTACAACATTCGGAGCTTTGCAAAGAACGTAAACACTGCGAGCCGCAGCATTTAGAGAGATGTTCATTTGCGCGCTTGGATGGCGCAACGTCCCTTTCCACACAATATCATCTGCAGAATCCTCCCTTACTCTCCCTACGGCACACATGGCGATGACATGTTCTTATATACCGTGATTAAGCAATGATGGCTTCAACCAAGCAGGGGGTTGGGGGCGCAGCCCCCCAATTTGCCCCAAAAAGGATCTGCACAACCTTGCCCTATTGCAAACATGGTGATGATGTGATTTGTTGTTGTAAGCACGGATGGCTTCAACAGAACGGGAGGGTTGGGGGGGGAGCAGCCCCGTGCCATTTGCAAATAAAATCATCCGCACACCCATCCCTTACTGCAAACATGGTGATGACATGATGCTTGTGCTCTATTGCAAGCCTGTATGGCTTTAGAGAAGCGGGGGGGTTAGTGGAGGGGTAGCCACCCCACCTGCACACAAAGTGATCCGCACAACAAACGCCGACTGCAAATATGGTGATGACATGATTTGTTTTACCGTAAGCGTGGATGTCTTCCAAAAAAAGCGAGGGGTTGGGGGGGGGGGG
>CAJNIZ010001448.1:109942-131918 GCA_905231905.1 Symbiodinium pilosum
CGTGGCAGCTTTGCTGAGATTGCTCGGTCGGTTGCATCTCGAAAGTATTCTGAACGCAAAACCTACCCTGTGTTGGGGGGTCGCGGTGCACCCACCCCCATCTATCACAGCAAAACGGCCAAAAGCAGCCAGCAGGAAGCAGAGTGTAGTCAACAAGTAAGCGAAGTTAAAAGCAGCACAGTGGAGGCACAAAGCAAAAAGCTGAAAGCAGCAAGCTGAGCTTCGGCAGGAAGAAACAGGAAGCAAAAAGCAGAACGCAAACGCATAAAGCAAAACACAAAACAACAAACAGCGGAAAGCAACAATCAGAAAGCAAAAAGCACAAAGCAGAAAGCCAAAAGCAAAAGACGTAAAGCAAAAAACAGAAAGCAAAGGACCGAAAGCAAAAATCAGACCGCAGGAAGCAGAAAGCAAAAAGCTGCAACCAGAACGCGAGAAAGGAGCCAGAAGCAGAAAGCAAGAGGCAGGACTCTAAAAACAAAAAGTCACACAAAAAACAAAAATAATTCCTCAAAAAAATAAGATTACTAAATCCAGGGACGGCGACTAGGAGAAACCATCCCCCTACACCCTCCTAGCAGCCACAATTCGTGGTCGGATCTGCGTTTGCTTTTTCTTTCTGCTGGCCTGGTAATTGAAACCACCCCTGTACTTGCGATGTTTGGAGAAGAATTAAATGTAACCCCACTCAACCCCCCCCCCAAAGAAAAAATGACCCATGATTGTAGGGACCTCCTCCATACTGCCAAGAAGTGTTCACAAGCAATCCCGATGAAACGGTATGCACCCTCGAACAATCCTTCTAGAGCCCCTACCAGTACCGTCTACATGGTGGACCCATGGGTTAAAAGATACACGTCGCACCTCTGGCTCCTTTGTCCGGAGTCTCCGCGCTTCCCGAGCAGCCTCCATCACGGGTGAAAAGGGAATGAAACGTTTCGGTGGCTTGAAGGCAGGGAGCTCAAAGGGATGTAAGGGAGGGGTGGGGGTGTATTAAGCATGAAGCCTGTAGAACAATGTTGTGGCTTTTCTGGGCAGTTGATCTTCATTGATTGTCACGAGGCTCCTGAAAACTCCGGTACTCCTTCACTGCAGCCATTGTTGCTAGCATCGTACTCCTCGCCATTCAGAAAAGCAGCTGATGGGGCAGTAGCCAGCACAAGACAAAGTATGATGTGAGTGTCAGTCAGCACTGCTTGCCCAAGAGCCATGTATTTTTGAAGAAGTCAACTTAAACTTCTTCAATTCTTGGAGGGCACCAGGGCCCTGGGAATCTTAGGCAAGCGATACAATTCCTTGCAGCATCTTGTGAATGCCGAGGCTTGGCATGGCTAGCTGCTAGATGCTGGGCTACTGTTAAGGAACTTATTCAAGCTACCGTATTATGAGTATATAATAAGCAAAAAGGTTTCCTTGCTATAACTTGATTTATGTTCCTAACGGCAAGCCAGGATGTTGAGTTCAAACATTGGAGCAGAATGTTGAAACATGCTTCCAGCCTCTGAACGTTGTTCGTGCAACTCTTCCTGGAGCGCTGTCAGCGTTGCCTCCCGGCTAGTGGACTGCGCAAGGAGGACTAGCCGCCGTGCGCCCTTGTGTAGTATGGGAACAGCTGACGACTTCCGTCAGTTCCTGATCACTATGAATGGCAAGGGCTTGTGAATGGATCAGATCTACGAGCCGCATGTACTGAATCGCGATACTGGCATTTGGGAGAAGACATCCTTGAACCCCTCAATGGGAAAAGCGTCACACAGACGCTCCAAATCCCAGCGCAACCATACGTGGATCTGCACATATATCTATATATATATATGTATATGTGGTGTCTGAAAAACGCATGTGTGTATAACAAAGAATCCAGAAGGCACCCAACAGCCCAATGAAGCCACAAAGCCAAAAGGCTCCTCGAGCCGACCCGGTGCTGCGTCGCGTCGGGAAGCTTTCCGGAGCTCAGCCGCTTTAAGCTCCCTCTGGGCCTGTCAGGGGATTATATTGGGGTTATATAGGGGTTATATGGGGGGTATATTGGGGTTATATAGGGTTTATATAGGGGTTATATACAGGGACAGAGGGGAGAGGAGTAAGTAATTAGGAGGGATCGGTTGTGACTTGAGCACCTTTCTACCTAGCCATGCCTCTACAGTTTAAGGCTCAAAGATGGGAGTTCAGGGTCACAAAGCATGAAGGATGAAGGAGTGCAAAAGAATAGACAGGTGAAGTCTAGACTTAAGGGCTTCAGGTGTTGGGCGTATGATTCAGGATGTGACAGTTTGAGAGGTCAAGCACAAGCGCATGGTGTCAGGATCGCTTCTTATGGAGCATTGACTAATCCTTGAGTGGCTTCCCAAGAGCAGCTAAAGCGCCCAAAGCTCCAATGGGCGTCATTTAATCAACAGCACGGTCAAGGCGAAAGCGATGCACGTCCCTCGACGCAGAAGCAACATAAGTCTTCTGTCTCAGAGGTTTACCTAGGAAGTTGAACTATCGTTATCCCAAAGGAATTGTACAAAATTGTCCTGAATGATCTTAAGCATGTTTCTCGGGGAATTTGCACAGCAGCTTTCCAAGGCTCCTCTTTCCAGAACAAGGCGCCTGCATCCTTCAACATACTCCCCAGCCCCCTTTGAGACTCAAGGACAACAGCCTGAAAGGAACCCAAGCTCCACAAAGATCAAACCACTCAACCCCAAACCGAGGCCACCCCCAACCCTCCAGGAACACCCCGCCCGCCTCGGCCAGCTCTGCCTCGGAGGCCCTTATGGCTTTAGCGTCCTCTCGGCGAGCCCGGAAGACCTCCTCTTACAGTTTAGGGCTTGGGAACTTGTGCTTAGAGTATGGGTGTGGGCCTAAAGTGCCTAAAGTAAGCAATGAGATCCTCAACGCAGGGAACTAACACGGAGTTCCCCAAACAGTTTAGAGCTCGAGGAAACAGCTAGTGTCAAGGCTGCCAATGTCGGCTGGCTCCTGCTGCGCCTGCGTTGCGCGGCGCTCCGCCCGGCGGCGTTCCGCCTCCACATACAGGATCACTGCGGATGATCAAAAAAAAAGCGCCCGAGCTATGAAGAGTAGGTGTATACAAAAGCGTGGGACAACAAAAGGCAACATTGTGGCACCCTTGCACGAGAAAGATGCACTAGGCGCCCTTGGACTTGCTGACTTCATCTTTCTTTATTGATTGACAGACAGACGCGCTGTGAAAAGTTAGACCTCCGCCCGCTTCAGCTGCTTGGCCAGGCCGTTGCTCAGCTCCTGCTTGTCTACCCTGCAAAAAACACGTGAGCATCACAAGGTTGAGAGCAATGATCACCGTAAACCGCAATGCTGACGTGGTTTTACTACCAGAAAGCGACAGAAGTGGTTGAGAGGTCAAGCGCTCTTGATCATACTTGGCCCCTCTCCCTCTCTCAACAATATGGCTTCAACGGTACATCATTGCACTGGACATCTGAAACACTCAGGTAAGATGCATAGGCTTTAGCATCTTGCCGACATCCGGTGGCTTGGCACCAGGGCGAGACGGCAAACAGCAAAACCAGCGGCTCGAACATGCAAAATGACTTCTGCATAGCAGCTATAAAACTGACGCCAAACGTAGAACAGCTGCAATCTTTGCCTTTCCACAAACCCCGGAAACGTGCACGGCTGGTAATTGGTCCTGAAGCCAAGGTTCCAGCACGTCCTGCCGTTTCGAAGCTGGCATGCAGAGGAGGATTTCACAGAGGGTTGCTGATCTCGCTTGGCAAACAGACAATTCAGCTGGTCATTTGGGGGCGATCTCGAGCAGGAAACTCGCCGACCAGTTGGTCTCTAGCTGGTGTCATATACGCTTCACTGTGGCTCCTTCCCAAAGGTTGCGACTAGATGCTGCAGATCACCAAGCAAACCCTGATAGCTCTTTGAGGAAATCTGCCCAATGGAGTCCTCTTGTTTCGGAGACTGCGCAGCTCCAGCGCCTGCCAGATTCAGATGGAGGTTGCAGCTCTTCCTTCGGCAAAGCAGGTCATGCTAAGGAGAGAAAGCTGTTGGCGTAGGAGGTTGAGAAAGCTGGCATGCGCTGTGGAGTCTGAAACTTTCTGCAGGCTTGCAGCAAACAACTATAACTGCGAGGACAAGGTCTTTTGCAGAGTCGCTGGTGCCGGGTCGCGATTGCCCAGCCAAAAGCCGTTCACTAACTGTGCTCCAGAAAGCACAGCAGGAGCCACGCTCCCTTGAAATGGCTGCTGAAAAGTGTGCGATATATGGTGTTCTGCTTCGTTGCGGTACAATGTTGAGCTTGGGGGCCCCGTCTAGCTTCAGAATAGATTCAATTTACAGACTGCTGGACAAGCAACAAGGCTTGACCGAGGGTGCACGTATTCGCTGCCGAATCATTGCAACTTCTGCAACGGCAGCATCAGAGGCAGCATTAACTGCCCAGCATACCTTTGATTTCATCAGACTTCGGAGCTAGGCAAATGCGTAGCTCTCTTCAAGAGACTCGATCGTTCAGATTCCGGGCAAGGACCCAAGCAAGTCTCTGTGTTTTTTATTTGACATCAGGACAGATGCCAAAAGCACATCTTGTTGACTCAGCATCAGGAATGGTTCAGTGAGGGGATGCTACACCCAGAGACTTCAGTCCGACCCGGACCATGTCCATGAGTCTCATGCCCTAGGCTTCAAATCGGCAAGAGCTGCCGGGGAAAACTTCTTGCGGTGAAACAATCCCGCCTCCCTATCACAGGCACGCACAACGCCTTGGCGCTCTGATTGAGCATGGCAGGCTCTGCGGCAAAAGGCCGGTTTCAGAGATACTGGTTGAGGGAACACCTGCCGGAAGTGACGTGGTATCCACACTTTGACGCATTACGAGTATGATGGCATCATGCAGAAACTGCAAGACCCAAGGAAGCTGCAAGAAACTCACAGTTCTCAGCGCGAACTTCCGAGTCCCACTGGCTGGATCCCATAAGCCCGGCATGGCCCGAAAACATCAGGAAACACTGCAGGCTGAGGCCATGGAGGCGGCTGCAGACACTTAGGCTCAGACTCTTAAAACGGTGCATAATAGAACTGCCATGAGACCGCCCACAGCCAACAGCAACGTCAGCACCACGTGCATCGTGAGTCTGTCTTTCACATCCAACCCGGCCATCAGAGCATTATGCATGCCTCGACGCAAGATTCAGGAGCACCATGAATCTTGCGTTTAAAAGGAATGTGGCGGCTGTCGTGGCTGTGGTGGCGGCATCAGTGGCATTGGCGGCGGGCTGTAGCAGCATTCGCAGAACGAGAAGTGCATGCAGAGAGAGATGCCAAGAAGACTCGTGGAATCAACAAGCAGAACTAAAATGATCCACCTTCCTGGCTCCCCATCAGGCCTGACGTGAAACTCGCCGGCGCCTGAGAACCCGTCTAAACAGACACATGAGCATCCTTGGGTTCATGCCATGCACTGAGCGCCATGAGTGTCAAGTACGAAGATTGGGATAACGGGGATTGCCCAGACCTCCAGTAACTATGGTCAATGTCACTTCAGGCTGTTGACCCTAGCCTTAACAGGACCGTTACATCAAGGATGTCTTGAGCCGGGCAGGTCTGATGCCCATCAGCTGCTGTGTGCTTTGCAAGGAAATAAGCAAGGTGGATGCATATGACCTCTGTAAAAAGCTTGCGTGCTCCTGGTGTCTTAGACATCCCGATCTGAAGGTGTTCGCTTCCAAGCCAAATCTTTCCAATAAGCATTGTTCACTGCGTTGCAGTTACGAATGCCATGGTAGTTGATCCGTTTATGGCTTGCAGGGCCTTGTTACCATCTTGCATACCAGCGGCATGCCTAAAAAACATCTGGTTCTGCAAGTGCCATGTTCTTGAGAAATACACTAGACGAATGCAGAGCAGAACGCTCACAGGGAAGAACATCCGGGGTCTAGGTGGCTACCGCCGACACCAAGCGCCCTGCTAATCTTCGTAAACTTCAGGCATGGCCGCCTGGTCCAGAAGAGCCGGTCTGTTTGCATCTTCTTGGAAAGCAAACAATAAATCAGATAATCTAGCAAGCAATGAAACAGATCATAGTTTGGCGCGTTTGCTCACTTCAAATTCAAGCAAGCCATGTCCCCTCCCAGCCTGCAAGACCTGTGCTTGCAAGTGTCGCAAGTCCTGCAGAATTTCGAAGCTTCCAACAAATTCGCATGGTGTGGTCTGGGACCCGAAGGCGATTTGGGGATACTAGGGGGATTACACCTTGTGCCCTAAGCTGTGCGTTGGCGCGACTTTGGGAAGCTCAGTGGCTGCTGATGGAAAGTACGTTGAGACAGTGGTAGCGGAAGAATTCCCGCACCATCCCAGCCATCTGCCTTGCTAGTCATAACCATCTTGGTACAATTTCAGTGCTCGAGTCATAGCTCTCAGGTTCAGAAGCCTTTGCCTCACTTCGCACTTCGAACGCTCTGTAGCAAGATCTGCAACTATCACTGCAGCAAACGACTGCACCATCATCGCAAAGCAAAGCATGCCAAACACAAAAAAAATTGGCAAAATCGGGGACCGTTTTTGTCTCTTACTCGGATCGCGTAAGCTTGGAGAAGCAAGCATCCTAATGTGATCAACCTGAGGGCTGACAGAGGCATTGGTGGGAGAACATGCTTCGGTAGGGAGATTATGTGTAAAGCACAGAGAGCTTTCGCGTCAAGCGGTTCAGACCTGTTCGGGGGCATTTGGAAAATGTAACAATCGGAAACTGAAAAAGCAAACTGCCAACCTGACAAATGTTGCTACGCTCCAGCCGAAGACATCACTCTTAGTTTAACCTGAACTGCACGTAACACGGAGCAGCTGCGTTTCAACCTGCAACGTCTCGCTTGCATCTAGAAATGGTGAAGCAAAATACTGAACATGAATCAAAGGCAATCCTGCTGCTGCTGCTGTTGCTGCTGCGGCTGGGCTTGCTGGGGCTGCCCTTGCAGTACCTCGCAGCAGTTCGAGCGACCAGTTGAAACTGTTACGCTTTTGGCATTCGAACAAGAATCTTCAGGAAGCTTGTGATGCACAGCAAAACAGTATGGTGGTGAGCTACAGTGTCTGGGCTAGCACAGAAACCAATGTTGAGTGAGGAGGTGCTTCCTCAATTCTCGCTTCACAGCTTGACGAGGAGTTATAACTTAGGGCCAATCCCTGCGCACCTGCTGCATTGGCTGCATTTGAACCTGTTGCTGCAGGACGCCTGGGCCTTGCAAGAAGAGGAGCACAAGGGTTTGAAGTACACATAATAGTTTTCGGGCATCTTGAATGACTCGCTTGTTCTTCCACCTCCCACCCAGAGCCACGCACGACACACACCCGGCAACAAGGGCTAAATGCCAACCTATGAAGTCAAGTCTCTTATGACATTGAAGAAACTAAGTTTCAGCTTGCTCAGGTTCCATGTCTTCAGGGCTTACTGCTTGATCATCAAATGGTGATGTCAGATGGCGGGCACTGGGGCTGCGGCCGGGCATGGGCTGCATGCCTTGTTGCATGCCTTGTTGCATGCCTTGTTGCATGCCCTGCTGCATGCCCTGCTGCATGCCCTGCTGCATGCCCTGCTGATTGCCCATCATGTACGGCATCTGCGCCTGCATGTGCATTCAATTGATCGGATGTTCTTAACGGCATTGCACAGCTGGTACAGTAATGCCTAATGCTGCAACTGTGTGAAGCCTGCCTGCCCAGTTGGAGTCAGAAGCGTCTGCGGCACCAACATCATCACGGGAACGACGTTGCCTCTGGCCACGCTTCAACTCTACGGCTGAAATCGCCAGCCCCTAGTATGGGCCCTTCACCCTGGGATCCCTATATACCTACTATATACTCCATATGTACCCTTAAGGGTCCTTAGAATCCCCTGAAAGGCCTAAGGGCCCGTATTAGGGGGTCATACTTCCAACCTCAGATTAACTAGCATGGCAGTTACGCCTCGGATACGCAGGAATAAGAGTGCCGAGCACGCCCGGAAATAGGCAGAGGTCGCTCTCAACTCTAACCTTGGAGAACAAGACTTCCTCTTGCGAGCGGCCTTGCGCTGGAAGATTTACGGGCGCCATTGCCCGTCCTCGGACCTCCCAAGTCATGCGCGGCAGCTCTTTACAAGGTATGATCCAATCAGTCACACGGTGGCTCCGAAATCTTCAGAAAGCTTCATCTACAGGCATCGCAGTATGATCTGCAAGTGTCAAAGGCGAAGGCAACTATCCTTGCCACTCATAACTAGACAGGCAGCCCACAAACGCCAAAGCATCAGATTCTGAAGATACCTCGATCCTTGCAGCTAACCACAAGATCGGTGAGGCTAGGTCACCGAACGTTGAGCGAAGTCTCGAACGAAGGAGACACAAAGCAGGACTCGCAAAAGGATGGTGGTCGTTTCATACATCGTTTTCTCTCAAGGTCACTAGAAGCGAAGGACCAACAAGATTTCCTAACGCTGCCAAAGGAAGGGGCTTGATCGAACAAGGGTTGACGTGATAAAGACCTAATTTCTATAGCCTAACCCTACCCCAACTGAAACTCCCCCCCCCCCAACTAAACCTGCATGAACCTGCAAACCCACACACAAGCCTGATCCATAGTTGTGCAGCGCCGATTCGGCCCAAACTGCGCCAAGTCGAAGTGTGCTTTCGTAGTAAGGCCAGCATTGTTGGTGTGTATGAATCGCATCTGTGCTCCAATACCAGCACTACCTTCACTACTGGAAGTATTACGAGTTCTGCTGCTGCCTTTTTCAAGACTTGACATGTTTAGCTCCTGCCACCTCTGCTGTGCGAAGCATGGTCACAGTTGCCACTTTGCTTCTCATAACTCATACCACTGACTTCTAGTTTATTCCAAAACCAGTGAATGAATCAACCCATGTTGTCTGTGTTGCTGTGATAACTTGCAGTCATGTTCCTATCTTTGCAACCACCGCCTAAGCTATACAGCTTGTACTAGTCCTAGCATCACGAGAAGAATGTTCAACGGGCTTTTTGTAGCAGACTTAATTGGGAGCAAGTTCACGCGAAGTAAGGATGAAAAGCTTTGCTTGTCCGTTATAGGTGACGATTAAGAAGAGAAACCATTCGGTGATTCTGGCAAACGGAAGGTGACCCTGCTTCTACAGGGGCATGTGCCGGAGGCTACTTGGAGGCCCATGCAACTTAGTAACTACTTATAATTGGGCTTTTAACCTTAATTACAATCTCCCTAAATGGGCTTATAGGGGTTACCCCAATTATAAGTAGGGTTATAACCCCAGTTATAAATAGCTACTAAGTCCCATGGGCCCCCAAGTACGTGTAGCGGTGCGTATTATTGTACTATTGCTCTGACGCGCACAGTCATTAGTTCGCCTTAGAATTAGACTTCAGACGTCATGCTTCAAATGCTTCCACTTTATGCGCACTCTGTTAAGATCAACAATCGTGCTGCTGCTGCGCTTGCTGGGCCTGTGACTTCTTCTACTTTGATTTCATTCCTGCTTCTATGTCTGCTATGCCTGCTCTCTTACTTCTCCCGTGACTCCGGCTAGTTCTACAAGAATTGCGCAGCAGGAATTTGCTCCCACCAACATGACTCCTGCTGCCTTGTCTACACAACAAGTCCTTCCTGGCCGCAATAAAACAAGAGCCTAATTGGCGAGACAGCTGAGTATCAGACTGCAGCATCATCAGAGGCCCCAGAAGTGCCCACGATGCCTTTCTGAAACCTAGGCATGACGACTGAAAGACAGCTCTGTTGAGGATTCGGCTCTTCGGAGTGTGCATCGGTAGCTGTGATTTTGATGAGGGCCTGCGTAATGTGCGAGGAGGGGTACTACGTCCACTGTCACGTGAGAATCGGAGCAAGGGCTGTGAAGCACGGCAGCCAAGGAGCATTGGCTGAGGCGCCATGTAGTTGGATGAACCTGCAGAGCCGTCAGCAAGCAGGTATGACATGCGTGACTACTCCAGAAAAAGTTGTAGGGAATAGCTGAAATGGCTGCGAGTTCAGGCATCTCTCAGTCAGAGAATGCCAACTACTCCCGGGGTCGAATATTGAATAGTAGTAACGATGACTGTACCCGATGAAAGGTCAAGTTGCGCATCATCAGTTTGCATGGTAGGGATGATCTACAACACTACCCGGACCACCAAGACCCTCCAGATTTTACCACTTCTCAGTTTCTTTGCAGGCTGTCAAAAATGCTACACACCTTGTACAACCCTACACAAGGAGTGAATCAACAGACAAATACCAATGCTAATCTTGCCAGGGTCCTGATGAGCGGCCCCCATCCCCAAAGAGCAGCACAACGGAACTGCCCGCCTGCAGGTGTAGAATGCACTCTGTTCCAAACAGGGTCCTCTCCAAGGTCGTCTCCCCCAGGATCCTCCTTTGCAAGGACAGGGGGCCTCCTGAAGTAGATAGAATGTCACGATACGGGGAACATGTTGCGGGTTCTCACCTTAAGGTTTGGTCTACTCAAGGATGTCTATCAAAAATCAGGCTTCCATACAAGGTGGATCGGGCAAGCGCTCGGCATCAATTTCTGCCTGTGACCGTAGCAATTGCGTTGGGTTGTTGGCATTGAGTCCTGGTTATGGAAAACTCACCTTGCTGTTCCGGCCCCTTTCAATCGGATAGGGTGCAGCAATTCTTCAACTTGTGACCTTTTACTCGCATCCATTGCGAAAACCATGCTTGACCATCTCACTCCTGGCCCTACAGCCATTGAGCTATCATGCCAATGCCAGAAATGTCGGCGATAGTTTTGCCATTGCAACGATTCATGTTGGTTCACAGCATTGACCTTACTGGCATGCTTCTGATTACCGTTTTCTACAGCGCCATAGGCAGGACCATCTCTCCTGTAGTGCCTCAACGTTGAAGAGTATCCCATATAACTCTTAGAAAATGATCAGCTCCGAAGTCTTTCCCTTGGTCACCCTGCGCTTGACGTCTCGTGCCTGAGCCTCCTCTGGCTCGGACCTCACCGAATCGTTCTTCGGAGCCCGCTCCGCGGTGTCCGCAGTGCTGGCCACCGAAGGTGATGCGTGATGCTCAATGCCTGGTGGCATGAGCTCTACTGAAGGGCCTGTGTAGGGATTCTGTCGGGCTTTGGGGCTGTGTGGCACTGAGTGCAGCCTCGAAGAATCACAAATGTTCCATGTTGCTCAGAAAGCCGATGGTCTATTTTCCAACAGATTCCTTGTACCTTAGGCGAAAGCAAGGCAAGATTTTCTCACACCAGGTTTCGGCAAACAGTTTGTGTCAGGCGGTGCATGGGAGGATGGCTACATGACTACAACTTACACAGCAGAGCTTTTGCTTTTTTCAGGACTGCCCGTAAGTCTTTTCCAGGGGGATTGTGAAAGGGTGACAGAAATGGAGAAAACTAAATACCACGAGGAGGCCTTGTCCACCCTCACGATGCCCTTCGCAACCATGATCTTGATGGCACTCGTCTACAACCGCCTTTTCCATTTCATATTCCATCCTCTTCCATTAGCATGAGCATAATGTTATGCAGATATCCCTACAAAAAAATAAATGTCCCTATACATTCCCATAATATCCCTATGACAGGTACGCTTATATAACGGTGGTTACATCTGCCTTCACAGAAGCCTAATAGCCCAGGCCTGTGGGAAGGGCGGCTTGCGGAGCCAACGCCTTCCGGAAGCCGCAGTTACGGGAATATATGGGGTGTTTGAGGGGGGCGTCTATGACTATTAAATACTTACTTACATATATATATATATATATGTACATAAGTAAGTGTGTGTGTGTGTGCGTCTATATATATATATACGGTACTATAGTATTCATGCAGTTTTTGGTCTCATGCCGTGGGCTGCGAAAGGAGGCTTACTTTGCCATACCCCAATATTCTGTGATTTTCCACCCTCAATCATCACCCTCAATCATGGCAATAGGAAACTTCAGATATTTGGCGGGGAAAATCCGATGGGAGGTGCCCGTCTTACCCCAAGCAGTCTGCGTTTTTGGAACATTGTTTTAAAGTTGATGGCTTGCTTCGGCCCCTAGATTTCAGCACCTGGCGCAGTTTCGTATGTCGGGTGCGGTGAGTTACGTAGGGTACCATTCAATCGGGAATCCAGGTGTCTGTCACGTGTTCAAGGACCCAGCATGATGGCCCTGCACAGAATTCAAGAAACTCAAATACATGTTCCTGTATGGGGTACTGTAACTCGAGAAGATAACCAAGGAGATGAGCGTGAAGTACGCAGATCTTAGCAAATGAGCCTCGGCAATCAACCAGGATGGTCTTCTTGAGATTGCACTAGGAGGCCGAGGGGCTAGCACTCGAACCGCTACGTACAGAAATTTCACAAGCAGCTTTTGCTGCTGCCAGGATACCTACCCTGGACTCTAATCTCCAAACGCCTGATCGCTAACCCCCAGGTCCGGCCAAAAACCTAATCCCTAAAACCTAATCCCTAGCTGGGACTGCCCCACCTGTGCTTTGGCAGCCGGGCCAACTTTGGGCGGCATGGTTCTCACACGTACCTTGCTCAGCCACCTCTCCCGAAAAAAGGCAGGAAACAAAGTGTATTTTGCCATATAAGGGGCTTTGACTTTGCTGAGAATTAAAAAAAAAAAAAAAACGCATTATCTTCACCCTCCTCGCCCCTGAATATTGAAGGTGTTTCGGGGTGCTATGTTATTACCTCTTGCTGATAGAAAAAGACGGGCATGGATTACCAGTCTCATGATTATGTAAGGATCAATTCCAGAATTCCCGAGTACAAGAATGCAGGCTTGGCTCAGCATTTGTGCACTTAGTGTGCTATACCATTGTTGGAAGAGGACACTTTGCACCACCCCCCGCCTCCCCTCTGGTTGCAGTGAGTCAAGAACCCGGCCCAAAGTGAAGCCTATCTTCCGCGTTTGAATTTGAGCGTAACTAAGGAGACCTATACAAGGCGCTGTGTAGCGTTTGAAGATTAGATTCCGATGCGAAATCCCAAGCATTCAGTCCCTTGCAGCTTTGCTACAGGGGCATCAGTTCAAGCACTGGGTTCGGTTCTCAGCTTGGTCATCAGCTTCCTCGCTGCTTAAGGACTTTCCTTTTGGAGTTTCATCTTATAACTCTCAGGTCAGACCACCTTGCAGCAGTCTCAGGGCTCTCTTTCTTTGTTTCTATGCTCACAAATTACTAGTATCTGCATACGGCTAACCTAGGGAAATCTGTCACTCCATCTCTTAGGCCACAACCCAATTGGGATCTTCTCCCAGGTCATCCTGGGCGCACAAGATCTGGATGATGAAGCAAAATCACTGTGAGGATTCGCATGTTTAATATAATCGACATTTATTTGTTTTGCGACTGGTGCCAGTACCACTACCATGGCTGAAGGCTGAAGTAGACCTTTGGCAGCGCAACGCGAATCCCTACAGAATGTTGATGTGGACAAAGCTCGGCTCCTAAATCCCCAGTTAGCTGAACTAAATCTGCTGAGATGGACGATGCTAAAACAAAGCGATACCCTTTGATATCAACTCCTAGGATCTAGCTGAGTGAGGACCCTGAAAAGACAACCCTGTGGAGTCCTCCTCGTCAATCTGCTTGGCTCCATGAAGTGGTCGCGACTGCGGCAGCAGTTTTTTGAAAGTATGTGTTGCGCGGGGTGGGATTGCCGGAAATCAGGAAGTCTCTCAGACTGCACTGGTTCTCCCACAAGTAGATAATGGGCAACAGGGATTTCCATGATGAGGCATGTCTCAGGTCATCATCTGCACTCAGATTAAGTTTTGCTTTCCTGTGACGAGTGTCTCCAACTTGCACCAGGTGTCGCGGAGCTAAATATCTGAAGCAAGTCATACCTAGATGGCGCTTGATGGTTGCACACGCAGGGCTCACGTTAGAGGTGGTACCAAAGATACCTGCCCTTGGTTGCGGGAACTGCCTCTTGCATGACCAGGCGGTTCGGCGAGTGGCCCAAGCCGGCCCTTGGCTTCCCAAAGCTTTGTTTTTTTTAAAGCTGAAGTAGAATGATGTTGAGGGGCTTGTCAAGCCCCATCAAGTAGAGACCCCTGCTTGGGCTTTCGTGGGCTGGGAGTTGAGGCCTTCATGATGACAATGCATTCCCACTGAACGTATTCAGGGTTTCTGGATCTAGTGTCTAGGTTAGATGGATGGAAGCACCTGCGCTGAGCGCAAGCGTTCCGCATGCGCTGTATTCAACAATAACTTATCTACCTTTTGGACTTAAGGGCCTATTTGGGAATATGTCAAGGCCTGCATTGCATCACAATAATGAACTATGGTGCCGGTACTATATCCCTGGAAGCCCCTTAAATTCAAAAAATAACCCTAAACCTTAAACCCTAAACCCATTGTAGTAGTTTCCATTTTCTTTTCCATTATCCCCATATAACCCCAATATAACCCCAATATAACCCCAATATACGGGTCAAAAGCAGTAGGTCACATGGCTGTGCTCGCGGCTGTGCCATGCCCAGGTTCCGCACAGGCTCCTGGCCGGAGATCGTCTTGTCAGCATTCCGACAAGCTGGGTCCAAAGTTGTTTAAGGGTCTAGGGTTTCAGGTTCAGGGGTTTTAAGGTCAGGATTTGACAATCTTTGGGGTTCGGGGGATTTTAGATCAAGGTTTAAGAATCAAGGGTTGAAGGATTGAGGTCTTTGACGGTCAGCAGTGGTTGCAAGCATGTTGCCAGGTTCGAGTGGTGGTAGGAGGTAACAACAGGGGTAGCAGCAGCAGGCTTCTTTACCAGGACCACACTCATGCTCAGCGCCGGATTGTGAAACTGAGACTTGCAAACCTTTAACCCATCTCTCCTAGGCAGTAGAACCTCAATGTCAGCTTGCCTCCAAACTCTATACTCACAGTGTGCTGCAGGATGTAAGTTCAGCTGGGGCAGCTCGCGCTCTGCTTGACCGCGCAAGAACAAAGCAACAAGACTTGATTTTTTGCCTGGCGGGTCTGGTAGCTCAGGATGCAAACGCTGATTTAAAGTTGAAAGCCCGTATGTTGATATTGCTTTGATTCTGAGCACTGCCTGTGTGATCTGGCGGCTTCAGTCATAAGTGCTCATCCGAGTGGCCCGAAGGCTTCCTTCGCGAGACCAGCCTGGAATGGGGCCTTGCAGACAGCGCTTTCTCAGGTCTTGAGGCATAAACTTCGGGGCACGCTTCCAGTGATTCCAGATGCTATGAAAAGTCACATTGACTTCGAGGCTGATTTGTATGATGAAGCCAGCCATAGGGTGCCACAGCAAAGCAAATTTCTGCACATTCCAGACCGCGTGGCTCAAAACAAGCAATACCCTTACATCACGCCATATCCATTAAAAGGGCTAGATAAAGTTAAGATTGGCTGAAGCTTGAACTCGATCAGGACAGACGGGCCCCAATGTGGGGGCAGGCGCAGACTTTTCAAACCCCCCAGATTATTGTGGAGATTGTCCGAGTTGTTCTGGGGTTCATTGTCAGCCCAACATCAGTTCCCTCTCTTCAGCATGTAGGCTCATCGCCTACACACCGAAAGGAATAAGAAACCTAAAATGCCCTAAAATGTAGAACCTCTGCGCTCTATTTGAAAGCCGTCTGCCTAGGGAGTCCAAGTCGTCTTCTTCGTCCTCATCCTCCTCCTTCGCTTGGGTCGGGGAGCCGAGGGTTGGAGTTGAAAAGATACTGCGCAAAGAAGAGAGCAGAGCTATAGGTTGACAGAGATGCAGCAGCCTTGGAGCTTGAATCCCGTCCTTAACCCATCTGAAGCATTCTGCCCTACATAACCCAAATATATCCCTGAATAACCACTAGAACCCCTGTAAAGGAACCCACCCCTACTCTGCTCCTCCATGAGGGCCTGTGGCTGTTGGCCAGACCCGTCAGGGCCAGGGAAGTATCCCAGCTCCTTCCTGGGACAAGAAGCTGGAAGCTGTCATGGCACAAGCAACAAACTGGGACTTTCCCAAAATTACGGTACCTCTTTCGGAGTCCCTATAAAAGGGCTGTAGTACTTTGGGGTCTATATTGGGCCCCCCCCTACTTCAGGAAACTACCAACTGCGTCGCACAAAGCCACAGCTCTTCGGCACACGCTGAAGCAATTCTCCCCCACATTGCACTGGGTAGAAGTAAAAGTCTTGATTTAGGATGGACTTCGAAAACAATGGAAACCAATGAAGGTTTTGGACAACCAAGGTGCAACTTTTGCATTCGCTCTTCCATCTTCTTCTGCATCTGCTGCCTGGCTGCTCTTCATCATGG
Source organism: Symbiodinium pilosum (assembly GCA_905231905.1). NCBI lineage: Eukaryota > Dinophyceae > Suessiales > Symbiodiniaceae > Symbiodinium > Symbiodinium pilosum. The sequence goes on from CAJNIZ010001448.1 coordinate 126,178, forward strand.
CTAGCTACAGCTCTTGCAACAGACTGCAGCGGCTACTGGATGCTTTCTAGCGTTCTGGTCTGTGGTAAATCGTGCTGCAGCGTCGATGCTCAGTGGAAGGGAAGCACCAATGGAACCCTGCACAGTCCACCGAAACTCGCCACGGCACTGCATGTGCTGGTGATACTGTATCTGCTGCTGGAGAAGGTGCAACTCCTCACATTGCAGCTACGGCACGTACTGGACATTCTTGCCAACAGGAATCTGGTATATCGACAGTCTGCAGAAACGACCACAAGTGCGTGGCTACATCGTTGCTGAGCACTCCCCTCCTTTTGCGCGCCCTCCTTCTGCGGGTTCATAGCTGCCCTTGGGGCAGAGTCCTGGCAATCTGATAGGTCAATACAGCCGCAGAAGGATCCATAGCCACACAGCCAATCTTCAAGTCCGAACTCGGCCCAGGCACTCCACAACATGAGTAAGGGATTCATCCTGGTCCTGGCCCTACGTCCATGCAAACTGCTGTCGCTGTTGGCTGCAATGCTTTCAGAAAGCCCGCAGAAACCAAATCGGTAGAGTGGCATGAGGGCAGCTTAAATGGATATGTTCGGAGGCCGGCTCCTCACAATATCCCTGATGCTATCTATGACCATGCAGCAGAAACCTCACGCCGGCCTGCACAATTGGCGTCTCAGCTGGCGGAGCCGGCATTCTGAAAGTACGGCAGAGCTTAGGATGGGTGAGTGATCAGCGAAGTACAGGTCGTTGGGGGGGGTTCGGGGTCAGGTTGAAGGTCCGATTAAGGTCTAGGGCCGGGGCTGAAGGTTACTGTAGGGGTTTCGTGGGATGATACCCTCCCCCGAGCAAGCATCGAGGGGCGCCAAGTCAACTTGTGTCCCTTCTAGAGGGAGACCTTAGAGCTTCAGAAAAATTAGGCGAGTGTAAACGGGACCTTCATGCTTTGTTGACCGGGAGGGCTACATGGACAGTGCGGCATCAATGCCCGGATCAAATGGCTTCTGACCCGAGAGCCCAACAAATCCAAAAGGACAAGGCATAGCTTGGGGCACTCATCGCTACAACTTCGCAATAAGCTGGCGTTGCAACCTCAACGAGACATGTTGTCAATAGGGAGCTTGCATTTGCTTTGGGAAACCATAGGATTCTTGTGTCAAGCCCCCCCGGCCTCTGCATCTGCAGCTGCTGCGGGGAGGATGGCTCTTGGAAACTGCCTTGGGCTTGGGCTGCTTGGCCCAGTTGTGGCCTCGACCTCGGCTGCTCGGCTGCAGGATGCACAAGTTTCCTCCTTCTGCTTCACAGCATGCAAATCTCGAAGAACCAAGTTTGATATTCGGCTGGTCCTATCACAAAGATAAAACAAAACGAGCACAAAAGGTCAGCAATTGACCAATGTGGCTGGGCAGTGCAATCCAGTCAGCAAAGCCTGCTTTGGAAGCTTGAGGACTGGATCCGCGGCATCAGCAAGTGTTAGAGCAGAATCAGACCAGGGCTGAGGCATCTGGGGGGGCATTTGCGACGCCACTTGAGGAGGTATTTGCTGCGCAGCTTGATTCGGCCCTGGTTGCGGCATCTGCTGTTGTAGCGGCTGCTGCGGCGCTGGCTGCTGCTGCTGCTGCTGCTGCTGCTGCTGCTGTTGCATCTGTTGCGGCGGCATCACCTGCTGCTGCGGCAGCATGTGCTGCGACTGGCCCTGTGGCGTCTGCTGCGGCATCTGCGGTGGCATGTGGTGCATCTGCTGAGGAAGCTCTGCCGGTGCTTGGCTGCACATTGACGCCTGGCCAGCACCATCCGTCTCTTTGCAGACTCTTTGCAGAGCATCCGAGCTAGCTACAGGAACGCACGAGCAAAATGCAGTGACCACCCAGATGGACATACACTTCTCTTGGCCCCACATGCCTGTTGCATCGGCTGCTTTGGCAGCGGCCTCAAGAAGTTGCTCATGGTATCATGCTGCCGGTCACAGGCCAGAATAAGGGATCGCAGGAGGACTTATCTCGTCTCTTGGTGCGCATGATCCAAACTATGTCTCTGCAGTCGATAAGAGTCCGAAACCGTAGCCCAGGATGTCAGGGTAAGAACCGCAAGAAAGGCAGTAAATAGTGATAATTGTAAGGACTACGACGACAATGACAAGTTTTCATGTTGATCGCACGCGCATAGCAATGCGAAGCTCCACACCTGGACTCCGCACACTGAACCATGCCAAATCCGAGCTGAGGCTTCAGCGGAGGCGACACCTCGCAGATACGCATTGGCGGGTGGAGCAGGGAAAACGTGTCGGTACGGTCTGAATACAGCCACAAGGCACTTGAGAAGAGTGCTACGAAATCTATGGGATGAAGTAACAAGCAGGCGCAAGTCCTGTAGGAGAGGGCCTCTGCCACCCATGGTGAAGGGCATCGTATACTTGCAAATAAACAAATGGGCGAGATGTGAGGTACGGTCTAAATTCCCAGTGTCGGCCTTGTACATAAGATTTTGGTGAATGGCCTATCGTTTTCCAAGCTTTGGTGGTAGGCCGTTTTTCTCCCTTAGGTAGTACAACTTTAGTACTAGAACGGCCATCTCCGGCAATCAGATGGATTTTTCGTTCTCTGGTAGTACAACTTTCGGCAACCGGATGGATTCTCGTTCTGTGGTAGTTCAACTTTAATACTGGAACGGCCGCCGCCGCCGCCTCCAGGAACCCGGCGGATTTTTGTTCTCTGGTAGTACAACTTTAGTACTTGAACGGCCGCCTCTGGCAACCAGAATGGAGTTTCGTTCTCTGGTAGTACAACTTTCGTACTGGAACGGCCATCTGCGGCAATCGGATGGATTTTTCATTCTGTGATAGTACAACTTTTTAGTACTGGAACTGCCGTCTCCTGCAACCGGATGGATTTTCGTTCTCTGATAGTACAACTTTAGTTACTTTGAGCACTGGAACGGCCATCTCCGGATATCTCCGGCAATCGGATGGATTTTTCGTTCTCTGGTAGTACAAATTTAATACTGGAACGGCCGCCTCCGGCAACCGGATGGATTTTCGTGCTTTCTCTGCTAGTACTGCTTCAGTACTGGAACGGCCATCATCTCCGGCAACCAGATTGATTTTCGTCCTCTGGTAGTACAACTTTAGTACTGGAACGGCCGTCTCCGGCAACGAATGCATTTTCGTTCTCTGGTAGTACAACTTTAGTACTTGAACGGCCGCCTCTGGCAACCAGATGGAGTTTCGTTCTCTGGTAGTACAACTTTCGTACCAGAATGTTTGTATGAAATTTCGACCTATCGCTTTTGGTGAGTTGCCTATCGTTTTCCAACCCAAAATGCTGTTTCCAAATCTTCGTGTCGGCCCCCTTTCAACCCTAGACCTGGATACAAAAGACTGCGCTTGATGTAGGCTTCAGGAGGGCCGGCCCACGAATCAACTATCCGACATCCTTCTGGGGGTGAAAGAAATTTGAAGGGTTAGGGCCCCAAATCAGCTTCTGACCCAGCATCAGAACTTGCGAACGAAAACTGCCGCAAGCTCCAAAAGAGCTAGCATTCGTGATTAAGGACCCCATCGGCAACAGAGATCCAAAGGGAGGAAAAGAACATGATGCCGGCGGCGGTGGTGCTGATGGCGACGGCAGGTGATGATCGTGATGGTCGTGGTGGCCGTGGTGGCCGTGGTGGTGGCTACGGCAGCGACGACGACATAATCATGATTAAAAGCAATGATAATAAGAATGATCCATCCTGACAATGATGCCAAAGCTTTCAGCGTTCGGCTTCGTCCGCCTCTGCAGATGACGGCAGCAATTCACGCAGGTTGCATGGCACCTGCAGCCCCACAGAAGCTTACACATCGCGCTCGCTCATGGGTGGTAAGACCAGTCTCAAGCAGGTCTGGATTTAATTGTTGACCAACAAGCTGCCTACTAGGAATTCTGAAGTGCAATAACCCAAATCATCCCTGTTAAAAGCTCTATACACAAGCGAATCAGCCAACACCTAGAATCGCACCACTGGAAATCCTACACAGCCCTGCAAAGCTTGCTGTATGCCTGCGGCATCATCTGCTGCAAGGCAGATGTCGGCGAAAGCCTAGGACATCCATTCAACCCAAACAATCACAACAGGCCCCTGGGGTGGATCACATCCCAACCTGTCAAAGTATGAGCCCTAAGCCCTCTCCTAACTCCCCGCACCGCAAACCCACGTCGCGCTTCCATAATCATGGTCTAGGTCGCAGGCGGGTCCTGGCCAAAACCAGCAAACTGGTCGGGCCGAAACCTGAGGATATTCAGGGCTACTCCGGCGGAGGACATGTTGGGAATCAAGTTTCTGGCAGCTGTTCACACAGAAACACTGAATTCAGAGGTGCTCCGCTGGAGCTCTGGGGACTCTGCGGCATCTGCAGGAGAGGATTTGCCAAGGGGAAATCCTGGCAGTGAGACATCTATGTGCCTCTCAGTACAGGCACTCTCGGGGTCGTTGTTCCACTGCGGTTCTCAGTAAGGGGCTCCCTAAGCACGTTTGCCTTTGCCGTGGCAGATGTGCTGTCCCGTGAGATGCTACATCCAGGTAACCTGACCTGATGTCTTTGCAAGAAGAAGAGAGTAGAGAATGCAATGGATTCCAGGGAATCAGGATGAAAATGGCACGCCAAATCATACACAGCAGTCCCTAGAACTGAACCTATGCGAATCTTAGAGATCCTGTCAACCCCAGATTTGAAGGCTTGGGAAGCATGTTGTGTTTTCCTCAACTGCAAGGGGCGCGCTGGCACGTCAGGTAGCCAAATCAACACGAAGCTTGAGTGGCCTCCTCGAGGCTTTCAACAGAGTTGCTGCCAACAAGCCTATGTTCCAAACAAGCAGGACCATCTTGAGCATCCCTGCAAAACGCGTCCTGCTGCATCATAGGCATCTGTGGCAGCTGTCCGAGCAGGGATGCGTCCGGGCCTATCGCAAGGCGCTCACAGACTGAGGGCTCCGCAAGTTGGAAGTCAAGTGACAGCTTTCAGACAGCTAGCGACGAAGCTGCGAAGCTGCCAGATGTAGCTGCAATCTGAATTCTTACAATTAACTAGTGGGGGGGTTTTGGCTAGATACAGACAAAAACGCATGCCACGTGACTTACAAATTGTGTTGTTCGCGAAGTTCAACCATTCTGCCGCCAGGTAACAGACCACAGTTCTAAACCACTTGTCGAAAATCCAATTTAAGCGACAATCAAGCGGTGTCCTACATCATTCTTATGAACTACTTTACCCAAAAAATTGTGCTTGCCCTGTACCGGTGACTTATGTAGCCCATCCAAGTACTTCTCATCCGCCAGAAATCCCCCACGCCCCTGACATACACATGTGTATCCCCTACAGCGCAACAAAAAAGGGACCCATGGATCGTCTTGGACAACCCCAGATAGACCTGAAACCCTTCATACCCACCTCATATATGATTACATAAATACCTGAGATGCTCAATATGGAATCCTTTACGTTTGTAATAAGCTGGGCTGCTGTTAAGGAACTGCTTCAAAATTACTATAGTAAGGAAACCCCGTGAGCTACTCTGCGCCCATAATATGGGTAATTTGATTTAAGTTCCTTAACAGCAACCCAATATTTCAGGCGTGAAGGTTGGAAATGTTGGGTCCGGCCTGGCCCTGCAAAGCCCTGGGCCGGAAGAAGTCCCGACCTTCGAGGCTGGTGCGTGGTATATTGGGATTATCTACTGGCTCGCACTTACGCTGAAGGCAAGGGTGCA
>CAJNIZ010001449.1:0-28926 GCA_905231905.1 Symbiodinium pilosum
CGACACGCACAACGGCGACCGCAGAGCCCCGGACTTGTGAGCCGAAGGGTTCTAAGTCCTCAAGCTTCCTTAAGCCTGCAGCTTGCTTGAGGACATGCCCTCCTCAATATGCCAAAGGCCCACTCCGCCAGAGGTGCGCTGCCAAGTTTTCGCAAGCTTCCGGTCCTTAGCTGCTGTCTACGACCTGGCCCCTTAACTTGCACACTCCTACCCCCAGCGCTCTTCTTAGAGTGCAGAAGGCAACGAAGTCTCAGCCTCGAATGCCAGTCTCCAGAAAAGGAGCGACTTCTGATGTTGGGTGCCTGTTTTCGGTGGTTACCCTGGGATGATGCGGGTTTTAGGGCTCCTCACAATTTTGGGGTTGTGCAGAAGAGCGGTGGGCCTTGGGAGACCCGTTTTATGCACTTCTGATAACAGCGCTCTCGTACATGTTAAACAAGGCTAGCAACGATTCTCTAGCATTACCTTGATAGGCACAACCAAAGGCACTGAAACTATAAGTTGTACTCTGTGAAAGCTAGGAGTGGTGCCGGATATTGGATTTCTTACAGGGACTGCACTCCCTCAAGCAGATGTGGAACGCCAAAAAGCTCACAGGTTGACACATCTCATGGTTTCCATGTTATTTTGGAAGGGAGGATCCTGGTTTCGGATAAGTGCATGGTTCATGGTTTGCCTTACAGGGATTGCACTTCCTCAGGCAGACGTGGAAAGATACTCCTTGGCAGTATCTAGTATTCCAGGTGTCGCCTTTAACGGCAGAGAAAGACTCTCCACTCCCTTGGTATTAAACATGCACAGGAGGAAGTCTCACAGACCCTGATGCTTTGCAGAGTTTCGGCTTTGAATTTCCCAACGGCAATGGGCAGAGTCATGCCGGCTGGACTCCAGGCACAATGTGTCTGAACTGGGATGCGATTGCCAGCTTCGGGTGCAGCTTTTGAGGACCCTTTGCGCAGTTCTTTTTATGTAAGATGTCGTTTAGCCTTGGGGCTGTCGGCCAGCTCTAGGCCCAGCGCTTCTTTCTGCTGCTTGAGGGGCAGCGGGGGAGAGGGATCCACTTCCCCGTAAGCACCGGCAAGTTGCGTGCTGATGAGTCGTCATGAAAGCTGCAGTTTCAGAGCTTGACTTTCAGGAGCCTGCTTGAGTGTTCCGCCAAGCTTGAGATGCGCGTATGGGTTGGACAGATATTTTGAATGTAGGTGCGCAACCAGTTCATTGCCAAACCCAAAGCTTTACGGCGTTCTGAATCCCGGCAATCCCTTTGTGTTGCAGGCCTTAGGGTGATTTTCGTTGGCCGGTGACATCGTTGTCCTTCTCCTCGAACCTGGACTCTGTTTGACAGACTTCAAATTTTCAACTAGGGGTAGGGCTTTGAGTACAGCCATCAAGGATTGTTGGGAGCACTGAAATTTTCTGAATGTTGGAACTCAATATAGGATAGCGATGTCTACTGTGCTGAACCAACATCCTAGGAAGTCCGGTGGGGTACCATCATTCCTGGTGATGCAGAGCGGCTTGACGCTGCAATTTACGTGTTACTTTAATCATTCTTGCCTGCTGCTTATCATTTGCATTGCCATTGTTGTTTATCACGCGCTCATTGCTGTGTTAGTGCGTTACTAGTCTTTTTGCTTGTTCGTCTATGATTCCCAATTGTATTTGAGACATTGACAACGTATTCACGTGATAATTGTGCATCAACAGACTGATGTGTTTGTTGCAGAATATTCAGGACCGTAATGTGCAATTTGCTTTATCGGTGTCATGTCTTGAAACCAGGGACATCAACCAAACTTAACCTGATTTCCGGTTCAAACAAGGAACACAAGTTTAGCGACCACATTCCAAAGTTCCGCACGGGTAGTCCGGGTCCTGGTGCAGGCTTGCCAGGGGGTGCTGGCAAGGGTGAGGAGCGCGGGGCGGCACTACCAGCCCCTTGCAACAGTGCCAGATCACAGCACGAGCATCACGCTCTTTCTCGCGGTGGTATATTCACGGTTTGTGATCAGTTTCTGTGGTGACATGTCTCACAGTGGGTGGTATTTCCGCGGTTCATGGTCAACTTCTTCGTGGCGACTCTATTTCGCCGTGGTGATATCCCCACGATTTGCGGGCAACGTCAACGTCACTGCAGACGGACCATCACGAGCTTGGACTTGTTTATTCATCTCATTCGTTATTGCTGTTGTCTGTGTTGCTTTCGGGGGTCAGCGGCCAGCGCCGTAACGCTGCGCGCTGGGGGCGATGCTGTTGGCAGGCCAAGATACTGCCTCGGTCAATCCCCCAGTTTGCTCAGTTCCATTCTGTACAGACGTCAAAATGCACCCAAGACTCCAAAAGTTTGGCTAAATTGTGTTCCTCCACTCGTTTGGACAAGATGAAACCGCTTGATACAGACAAAACCATCAAGGTTTTTATACTCTTGGCCTTTGCAGATTACATTAAAACCCTACGCCCAAGATCCTTTGACTATCCTTCGAGGGGAATTGGTGCAGTCTGTTACAGAGATTACGAAGGTGGTAGCGATTGTGTTTGCTTCTACAATGAAGAATTGCATTCCAAGTTTGAGCACACATAATTGTCGTCCTCCGCCGCCACCGGTCGATATACAAGATCCGGATTTGCCTTATGTGTTGGAACCGTCGGAATTCTGGTGGGGTAATATATTTGGGACTAGCCTTTCTACTACAGTCGTGACAGCTTTTGCAGCGCTCAGGTACAGTGATGTGGCTTGTGGGTTCGCGGCCAGCCCTTCGGCTTTTGATGCTTCATCTTCGTCATGGCAGGTATACTAGATATTGGGGTTGTGCATCTTCGTATCACCCTGCTGAGTATTACTGATTCTGACAATGTCCATTGGAGCCGACTGGGTCGCACGGGCTTTGTTTTGGAAGTTTCAGAACTAGTGTGTAATTCTCGTAGAAGGCAATTTGTTTTTTGATGTGGGTTTCAAAAAGATAAACGATTGCAAAGACCTTTGCACGGTACATTGCAGAGTGAGCGGTGGTTAGAGTCGAGTCTAGAGAGTCAACTGAACCGCATGGGACCTTATAGGAGGCTGTTGGCGCAGTTCAGCATGGTGATGTCAAAGATAGGAGCTGCTGAGAACTGGAGGCCGAATTCTACAGGGCTCCCAGAAAGGGACAGTCCGTCATTGCAGTGATACGGGGGGTTGTATGTAGTCACAGAGATTGGCAGAGCCGTTGTCATCAGATTAGTTTTAGGACCTGCGATGATTACATCACTGATTTTGGTAAAATGATAACAAGTATTGTATTGACATGAACAGGTGAGCGCGCTGATGCTGGCAGCGAACATCTGCTCCCGAAGCCTTTGCTTGCACTCTGCGAGGGTTCCGAGCAGGAGGCTCCCGATGATCCGCAGCAATGGACATTCCTGTTCTTCGGCATAGGAATCGGCCCTCAATGACGAGCCGTAAGATGCGGTTCCGCTCTCTGCTGGAGAAGTGGCCAACCGCGTGCGTGTCATGAACAATGTGCCTAAAACGGGGTGCCGTGCAGGACCAGCGGTTTCATTTTCTGCTTGACAGTTTTGCTCTGGCTTTTCACAGGTCTCCCTGTGAGCCCTTGCAGACTTGAAGCGGGCTTCGCGGCTTTGCGACCCTTGGTGGGCCGGAAGAGCCCGGCTCCCAAACTAAACCTTGAGCGGTGATATCTCAGGCCCATGCCGGCCACTGCTGGGGTGGTGTAGACTGGAAGGGTTGCAGCTCAGGGTTGTCTAGAACGAGGCCAGCATGTTTGGGGCCTCATCTGTAAAAGAACCGGAGAAACAGAAACGTCTGCAATTTGGCAACAAGTTGTGCTCTCGCTTTGCCACTTCAGAATAGGCTCTGCAAACTGCAGCACTCGCATGTTGCATATTGAGTGTCCTGGCCACGGGGCAGGATAAATGCGATGTAGGTTTGTATTGAAAAAAGCAGATGCTTGCATGATTGTCTCTCTGCTGCTATTATTTTTGTACCTAGACTTCCAAAATGCTTCTAGCCATCGCCCTTGAACCTTCATCGAAGCCCCATGTCAGCGCTCAGAGTTTCAGGTTCCCTTTGGCAAGTGACAGGACCCAAAATTCGAGTCGTGTGCCCTGCCTGACAGCACGACGTCACCAAAGCCAGCTCACGACCTCAAAGTAGCCAAAGACTCCAGGGTTCAGGAGTCTTCGGGTTTAAGATTAGTTACGTGGGATCTTTTAGGATGACATAAGAGCATTTTAGCATGGAGCCGGCAAAGGTAAGATCCCGGTTGAGGCATGCCAAAAACAGGCGGCCACATCTCACACAACACCAGGAACGGGCCTGCCACATTGGTGATGGGAGAGAAGTGGCTGGAACGGAACAAGTTCTTGGCATTCGGCCCCAATCATGAGTATGTCATCAACAATCAGTGTTCAAAGTCGGGCCAGCGGGTGCAGGCTCTGAAGGATTTTTTACTTGACGATTCTGCTCCAGCCTTTTACACGTCTCCCCGTCAGCCTTCGCAGACTTGAAGCGAACTTCGCAGCTTGGCAACCCTGAATGGGTCACAAGATCTCAGAAGTCCCCTAGTCTACCTCTCCTCTAGGTCCAGTACTAGATCTTAAGCGGCACTGGTCTGAACAAACATGTCTTCGACCCAGCATATTTGGAGCCTCATGTTAAGAAGTGCCCTGCAAAGGCTGTGCACAGGGCCTGCGACTTCAGAAGGAGTTCCGCCACACACCCCCTTGGTGGCAACGTTCCTTGTGAGGCAGTTATTCCCTCGACCTCGCAAGAAGGAGGGGCATGTAGCCAAGCCCTTGCCACCAAGACCCTGGGCTGACACAGCCTTCTTTGCCGGCATCGCCAAGGTTCCACTTCCTTTCCCATCGGCCAGAGTTTGACGGAGCTAGTTGCATCCACCCGCGAGAGCAGCCGATCCTATGACTGCCTGGTGGGCTTTAGGAAGTGAAGAAGCGAATCCCAGAAGTTGTCTTCAACAACAGCCTCTCCATGCTCCATCCCTCCTATGCGACAGGAAGTCAGGCACGTATGATGCAAGCAGCAGTCAAGCCCGGAACCTGAAACTGCAACAGTGTTGGGCGCAAGGTTGGTCCAACGATACCTGGATACTTCTCAGCATTCGGGGTCCCCTATGTACCTCAAACCTTTCTCAACTCCCCTACTTCAATGGCTTAGCAAGGCCAGCCAGAGTTTGCGTGGCTCCTTGCATTAAGAACATATAATGATAGGTCTAGCAAGTGCTTTCAAGAGAATCACCCACACCTCCCGCCGGCGCCTAGCTTCCAAGCCTCTCCAGCACAAGAACAAGCTTCTAAACACTAGATGCCCCTACTTGCCCTTTGAAGTTTCAAGAGAAGTTACAGTAAGGATCCCAAGAGCAACTTGGGAGCAGGGATGTCCAAGCATGAACGCGCTCAAACCAATCCATGTGTTCCAAACTGCGCAGCTTTCAGATTTCCCCGTTCCCTGTGCTTGTCTCCAGCATCGGAGCCATTCTGGCACTGTGGGCTATTGGACCCTGTCTAACAGCTCGTCCGAGCAATGACCTCTCCCCTTGAGACTTCTGTGCTAGACGTTGAGATGGTTGTGCAGACGTCAAGCCTCATTCCAAGCGGCGATGCTTGTCGGGTCCTTTGTCATTGCAACCATGTCTCAAGCTTAAGGTGCATTCAGCGCTGCAAGCTCTTTCTTTTGGTCAGCCCAGCTCAATCTTCGCAGAGCCTGCAAGAAGCAGCCCTAAACTTGAACCTGTTCATGTCATCCTTGTCCCGCCTCAGGGCGGTCGTTGCAGGATTCTTCTCGGCCTCTGCTCCGCAATATCTGAGCTTATGCAGCTTGAAGTCTGCAGCGCTAAACCCTGAAAACCTAAATCCCCAACTCTAAGCCGCGGAGCTTTCGCGTCAGGTTCTTAGGGAGCCACTTGGCAGGGCATGGGGAAGTCTTGTATCTCTTGTTTGCTGTAGCCTGCCCGCAGGGGCCGGCAACCCTGTGTTGACACCTAACATCCCGTAGAGCACTGCAACTCTTCAGGGAGAAGCCTGCGGGCCTAAGCCTAAAAATGTTGAACGTCAGTTTCCATGAGAACCGCCGACAAAGCCATTCAAGCTACAGCATCGCATGCTTGTCTTTCGCCCCGTTTCAGTGCATATGGATTTGAGGGTTTGGGGTTCAGGATGAGCGGCAACCAGACAAGTTCCTTCCCAAGCTGTGGTCTGTTCTGCTCTTTCCCTTGCTTGGACATCGATTCCAAGCTCTGTGGTTTCGTCCCTTTGCCAGGCCAGGCAGCCCTATAGGATCACGGTCTAGAGTTTTGCAGTGTAAGATTCAGGGACAGTACCTGAGGTTTCGGGCGCTCATTTGTCCGAGTTGAGAATGGTGAGTAGTGAGTAGTGCTATTGGTAAAGGAGAACTGCTGTGGGCGCGTGTCAATCGGATAGGTCTTCGTGATGGATCGCAGAGGCAAGAGCTTCATGTCCCACAAAGCAAAAGTAAAGCAAAAACAGGATTTGACAGAGCAACGAGCTTTAAGAACAAATCAGGGGCTGGGAACACGACCGCCTGCGGAGCATCTTCTTATGCATGGCTTTCATCAATACATTCTTGCTAATCCTCACTCCGTGAGCTCACACTTCGCTCAAAGTTCTGGCCCAGAAGCAAATGTGACTTGCCGAGACCAGCTTCAGCTCATGTGACCGTAAAGCAGGACGAAATGATGGCCAGTTTTTCTGGCTTTAATGGAGCTACAGTCGATATGTCTGTATGCAGTCATGCTCAAAAATGATTTCTGTCCACACAAATGAACTGCAGCATCCAGAGTTTACGCCTTCAAAGCCACGGCTTTGGATACTTTCAACACACCCGCAAGCACAGCAAAACAGTACAATCATTGGTAGCCATTAGCGCCCGCATGCCTAGCACCAGCCTAGTACTGCGTGAGAGGACAAGATGGTGCTTGTCCTTGTGGGTGAGTTGACGTGTTTTCAACATGACTTGGTTTGCCTTCCGCAGTCAACCGAATCGATTGACATGGCTGTTGCAGCCTCATTCTAAAAACCCCTTCACCCGTCCAGTGGCACCTTGAGCCTTGGCTTGCCCCAGGAGCTGGAGTAGGTAAAGAGGATGTGGAGGGGACTTTACTTCCGGGTCAGGCGTCCTGAAAGCTCATGAGTACAGGCGAATTTTTCCTGATGCGCCTCGTATCTTTCAAAAGCATTGGGGCTGATAGGATTCCTTTCCCACAGGTGTCCCATGAAGAGGCTCGGTGGATAGGAATTTGTACGATGCGCGATCACACCTTGGAAATCCACGTCAGGGTTTGAAAAGGGGTGGTCTTCCGATGTGAGTTCTCGCTGCCCACAAGATGGGCTGTTAGATCTGTTTGTCCCCCCTGCTTTCTGGCCTATTTGGACAGGTGTGTCGGCATGATGAAGGTGGCCATGGATCAGAAGACAGTGCAAGATTTAGGGTTCTGGTTTAGGGGATGAGAATGACCCAGGGCTGAGGGTTTAGGGGATGAGACTGCTTATCGCAATCCCAGGTCCTTGCTGGCAAAGGTTCTGGATAGTGTGGAGCCACCGACCTGCTATGTCCAGTCCTCTCAAGGAGCTCAGAAACCCTGCATACTCTCTTTGCAAGAGACCTTCCGAAAACCTCGCGCTGGACGGTTCTTCAAGCTCGCACGCTGCAAGCGCCACAGCCTTGACTTGAATCTCCGCGCTCACGCGACTCAATGTAATCATGGCATTTGCTAGTTTCTCCCTGCTTCGGCTTGCCCCGTCGGTGGCATGGAAGGTTTCTGTAGAAACTCGCACATCGTGCGGGGTAACTGATTATCAGGCTACTTGTCCACACATATTTAAAAAGTCCACCCAAGCCCTAAACTACCCCTAAACCCCTAGACTCCGCGCAGCGGAAGCTCATGGCTTCTGACTCTTAAGGCGTTTCTACCTCCCTCTGCTACGCAGGCATTCAGAGACCTCCTTGGCCTTCTCGCGTGCTGTAGAAGTCTGTGTGGAGGGAAGGGCTCCCAGGCAGTTTGTTGAGTTCAAAGGCAAGTTGGCAGATTCATCCAGCATCCTCCATCCTTGTGTGCATAGAACAAGGAGGCATCTAGGGTTTGGGGTCTCGAATCTTCAGATGCCCAGGCCACGGAGGTGATGTCGCTTTTTCAGTGTAGGCAGGAGAGGTTTTGATTTGGACCCACAAGGCTTAACTGAGGTCCCAATGAGGCCAAACGACCCATCCTGGTCATCAGTATCAGGCTTTTTCGGCTCCGGTGACGTAGAATGATGTGCGTCGCACCCGTTAATCAAAAGCTGGTTTGCCAGAGTTTCATCGAAGTATTGGCTTGAATGGGCTTCCAAGTGCCTTTCTGCTTTCTAGATGGTCCGCAGGATGCTGTACTTGCCTCTTAGGACTCGAGCAAAGGCTGATGAAGGAGCTGCCAGATCGCCCAGCCCATTGCGTTGCTTGAGCACGCAGATGGAAGCTACTATGCAGACTGGAAAGTCCTTTCTCTCTGTAGGCCTTGGAGTGTGGGCCTAAAGCATAGCCTACGCCCTACACTCCTAGGATCCTCATATTTTGGGAGGTGTCTTCTAACACGTACCATGTTATTTCCGATGCCTTGCGGCCTTGTGATTGCGTGCGAGAACTTGTGTGCAATACATCTTTGCATGTGTCAGCAAGCAAGGACTTGAAGTGCTTGCGGCCCCAGTCTGCGTGCAGTGTTAAGCGCCATGACGCTTGGAGCTTGGAATTGCTAAGCCCTAAATTTTCTAAGCCCTTTAACAAAGCCTGAGGTCTGCGCAGGTGTGTTTGAAGCTCTCGCTCTACAGGATCTTCCGCTGTTTGAGCCAGACAAAACCCAACTGTGACTCCCAGGTTGTCCGCAAACACTGGTCTGCAATGAATACAGACAAAAACAAATTAAAAATTCCATAATTTGTCAAAAAGCTGGCGTGCAAGCCTCGCGCAAGCACGGCGCAAGCCTGCAATTCGAGATAAGGGAATATTGGGCAACCCCCCTGATTTCAAGCAGCGATAGGGTTATTCCCGACTGAAAGGGTTTGCGTTGGGTTGCCCCTGCAAGGGACTGACACTGTTCGCAGCCTCTATGTGCTGGACTATACCAGGTTGTTTGGTGAAAGCGTCGTCGCCCATGAGGATCCCGCGCCACCCAGGACGGGAGCTCGCGGTGCATCGGGCATGTTCGCAAGCAGCACATTTCTTCGAAGATATAGACAATTGCGCTGCGCCATCTGCTTCCGGGAGCCCAGAACATGCGTCGTGCAGATGCTACCAGAAGTAATTAGAGCGCGGATCGGCCGTACGCGACGGTTGACAGGGTACATGCCACTCCATCGGTCAAAATCAGGGTCAAGACGACCTGCACCTCTTTTAGCATGGGTGTTTGAAGCAGACTCTATGCTGCCGAAAAGAAAACTTTGACGAGGGCAGGGACTCAGGGCTCAGCATCGCCGTGCGCTTGTATTTTTTGTAGAGAGTATAGAGCTGAGTCCGCAGATCCTTGCAGGAAAGCTACTCGTAGGCTGTGCAAGCTCAAGTCCAAGTGCCACTAGCTTGCGTTGTCGAGGGAGGCAGCATCTACGGTTTCAGAACTCCGCGTCAAAGGCACTGCGTCCTCAGTCCCAGGCGGGGCGCGCGCAGATCGCACCGCTGGTGTGCGTTGATGTTCAAGAGTTTCATTGAGCCTGCATTCCCACACCCCTCAGCCTGAGCCCTAAATCCTTGATCCTGAAAGCTTCGACTCGATTCCAATTCGGCGTTGTTGGGCTTGGGAGAGGGCTGGGAGCGCCTGTCGGGGGTCTCAAGCTGAAGACTCCCAGCGTGCCATGAGTCTTTGTGCATGTTCTGCGCAACGAGCAGTCTTAGCAGGGATGTGGATGCCGTTCTAAGCCCTCGCCTATTGTAGCAAGACTAAAGTGATATGAAGGTGTTGCAAGGGGTTGCAGAAGACCATGCGCGGGCAAGCTCACGCAAGGACGGGCACAAGAACAAATAGTTCCTCATATGTGCAGACTATGCGTATATGTTTAAACTATGTTTCAATCCGCTTTAATGCCCACGAGCGCAAGACAGCATGAGAGCGGCCCCGAGGAAGCCCTAACACTGAGGCTTAGATATTCGAATTTTGACCAGCATGAAAGTAGGTCGAGCTCCACAGTCTTGGCTTTTGTTACTGCGTCTTACTAGGCTCTAGGGTTTCTTTTTTCCAAAGCCAGTATTTCATCGGGTGAACGTTCGAAACTGAGAAACAGTAGGCTCAGGACCTGGGAAAGGGAGACATCCTGTGACGCGATTTAAATGCCCCGCACCAATTGCTCATGGGCGCAGAGGACGTGCCGCTCTGCGGAGGCAACTGCAGTTATGGGGCTGACCGGCCATATCCATAGCAAAGTCTCAAGGGTTGACACGCTCATCTGCAAGCTGCCATTCTGCAGCTATGTGCCCTCATCGCAATTGAGGGTTTGGTCTTTAGCGCGTGAGTGGGACCAGTAGAGTTTGTAGGGGTTAGGAAAGGAATGCCAACGCTAGTAACACTTCTAGGGCTTAGAGAACAATCAACGCGATCCACAGGGTTCAGGGATCAAACTTGTCCCGGTATTGCGGGCGATGAGGTCTTCTGAACCCAGTCTTCCAATCTTCCCCTCACATGCGAGCTTCCTCAAACGGGGGGTCTCTCTGTCTCGTCAGGAATCCACATAATCGGGAAGAAACCTGCCCTGCCGTGGTTATCTGGGTCAATCACCGGCTTTTGAGATCGCTCGCTCCCAAGTTTCAGCCACATCCCCAGAGTCTACAAGAACCTCAACCCTAAGCAGTGAGCCCTGCCCCAGGCCCTAAGCCCACAAAAGATCTGCCCGAGGCACAAGCTGCAAGGCTTGCCCAGTCAGTGGCTGCATGGTGTTCAGGGGTGGCTTCAAAGCTACGTTTGCCCGTGGTTGCTTTCACACAGAAGTGGAGGTACCCGAGAATTAGGGTTTTAAAGAGGTACGTCCCAAAATGTGAGGTTCCTCGAAAGCGCTTTGGAAGCTGCCAAGCTGCACAAAAGGAACCTGACAGAGGGATGGTGCTGACCAGTGTGAAGAGCCCTTCTTTCCCAGAAGCTTGGCTCAGACTTCTGGGGATGCATGAGTTCTACTGCGGGCAGTTGATGTAGGGCTGGCGGTTTTGGGTGTAGGGCTTCGGCTCGGGCTTACCGGTAGGTTTGGGTTGCAGGGTTTAAGTTTAGGTTTTAGGCTCAGGGTTTTCCTCGGTTGCAGTTATGTTTCGGCTGTGGCTAGGCCGCTTACCTACTAGATGGGCATAGTTGCATTGTTGCAATGCGCTGACATATTCACCGTCATAATCATTGCGTTTCTCAAAAGCTCGGCTGTCACAGAAAAGCGTAGGTTTTATGTTGTTTTGTACAAGATGTGTACATCTATCAGAATCTTGGCGTCTACTGGCAAGCAAAACGGAACAGCAGAGGCATTTCAGAGACACTTCGTGTAGACAAGTCGATCCAAAGACACAACCCTGAAAGCCTAGTTGGAAAGATGTCCCATCGCCACAAGAACAAAGTAAACCCGACAACCCCCCCACAATGAGTCATGGTCAAAACGAAAAACCAAGCATGAACATTATTTACCACTAATGCCCCAATAAGGACCACTACACGCTCAACCTTCAAATTTAGAAGAATCAGGATGCCGCATAGTCATGTGGGCCGCTCGTGCTTGCTGCCCAGGCAGGTCCCCAAGAAGTATTTATGTATACGCAAGGGCTTCCAACTATTCGAAATTCCTTTGAGAGTGTTTAGAAGGACCTTGTAGTTTAGGGTTTCCAAAATTAGGGGGATGCGTGTTCAGGTTTGTTCGCCGTGTACACAGCGTCATCCTGTTGTTGAAGCTACTGTCTTAGAATTCATGCAGTACGGGGATTTGATCTTCGCTTTCCAGGTTGTTTCAGTGGCTTCAGAGCGTCCGGCTATTTCAATCTTGTTAGCTTTGCGGCTTGGAGTGTAGGGAGATGAACGGCTTCTCCAATGAGACTCCCCACCCCCTTTCGCTACACCATACAAGCTGAACACTCAGGGCATGAGCCTTAAACCTGTAAACATCAGAGTCATCAACGCTGAACCTCCCCCAGCCCCCAGCCTAAAGCTCACACCATAAGGCTTACATCACAAGAAACCCAATGCCCAAATCTGAGAGTATTGGATGGGGTGAGTATGGTCAAGGTTCAGGGTTTGGCAGGGGTTTGAAACTTGGTTCATTGAAGAGCTCCTGGGTGGTACACCAAAGATTGTACCCCCGAAGTGGCTTCCCACCGCACCCCAATGCAGCCAAATATGTCTCCTATGTTTCCAAAATTTTGCCCACTATACAACCCCGAGACCCTGGCTCTTGGGCATAGTCATACTTGAGGGCTTCAGAACGCGTATCCCCAAGAAAAAGTTAGCAGCTTAGGGACCAGCCCAAACACCTAAGCCGTGTTTCTAAAGACTTGCCCTCTAGTAAGGTGTTAAGGACAATGGCTAGGCATTCGGGATTAGAGCTTCGGGTGCAAAGTCTGCAAACTTCGCGATTCAAAGAGGCTGCTTGTAATTAGCTCTAAATTGGGTTGTGCCCACTGATGTGAGGAAGTGTCTTCAACACAGTACGCACAGCAAAAAGATTTCCTGTACTTTCCGAACAATCCCAGGGTGTGGGCTTGTATTGTTAGGGGGAGGGGCGATAGAAGCCCTACACAAACCCAAAAAATGCCCTACAAGCTTAATCCGCCTCTCATACTTCGCTCCTCCTTCTTCTCCTCTTTCTGAACAAGTCCTCATAGAGATTGAAAGTGACTTTTCCTGCGGGGTTCATTTTCAGGGTTTCCGGGGGCACAATCCACAGTTCCAACTCTTCTCGATTTGACACAGGCGTCAATCCCTCAAGAAGCCTCCATAGTTCGTTTGACCTGAGGGCGGAATCTGATGAGAACCCTACCGTTGGACATCTCTTGTTGGTTATAATTCAAACCTCAATGAGACGCCTACAGTCATGATTTTTAAGTTTCGTATCGCGACTAGGAACCAGCCTGTACCCGAAACCGCGAAACCCTGCCAGGCTGAATCGGCATTCAGACCGACGACTGCAGAGCTCCGGACCTGCAAGCCGAAGTCGGTCCTAAACCTTCGGCCGAGGGCTCTAAAGCCTGGGACCGAAATCCTGAACCATGCTTACACTTGTAGTATTTTGAAGACCATCCCCTCCTACCTAGACCCCACTCTGGCAGGGATGCGCTGTCAACCCTCCGAAAGCCTCCTTGGCTTCCGGTCCTTGTCAGGTGGTTTCTACGACCTGGCCCCGCATGTAACTTGCACCCTTCAAGCCCTTCAAGGAAGGGAGCAGACCCGTGTGGCATCCCAAAACCCAAAAGGCCAGGAGTCTCAACTCCTGACTGAGTCTGTCGCCAAGCGTGAGGCGGAAGAAAAGCAAACAGCGCATGACACAGGAGTTTGCTGTGCGTGCTTCCTTACATCGGGTTTTAGGTCTCTTCCAAAACTTGGTTTTGGGGTCTACGCAGTTGAGTGGGCATGGGGCAGACCAACTGCACGCTCCTTGAATGATGCGCTTGTCATAGCAGATCTCTATCAGATGTATACAGGGTCACGTACACGTCTCTTGCTCAGCCAACAAGATGTTCTGCAGGTTTTGCTGGTTAGTTTTGTAATTCGGCCGCTTCAGTCTACCCCGCCCACTCCCAGCTACAAAATCAAACCCATAAAGCCACAACCCTGAAGCTTTGTCGATGCCACTTTGTTGCTTTCTATTTCGATTCTTGTGATGGTAGACTTTTGGCACTGCCAAGCCGAAGCTAACTCTTGCAATCCTTGTCTCGAACGTCCAGCAAGACAGAATAATCTCCAGCATTCTCCAGAATGGCACAGAGCCTTGACGATCCAGCAGTCATAAGTCTCAGATAGAGGAAGTCTCAACCAAGAGCCCTTAACACCTCCTTGGATCCAGGTGTTGTTCAGGATAACGGATTTGTCTTAAGGGTTGCGCTAGCCCAATCAATGCAAAGACTACTCTTCTTTTTAAGCGTCATGAGGGTTTTGCATGTAAGTCTAGGTGAGGGGATCATCGATTCGAGTACGTGCATTTTTTCTCGAATACTTCGTAATTACTCAGGAAGTAACCAGCATCAGCAGTAGCATGATGAGCATGGCGCTCTGACTTCGCCGCTAGATATTAGTATCTTTGCAGGTGGCATCTTTAGCGTCAGCACTGTTACCAGTATGACAAGTTAGCTTCTAGAAGCATCATCATTGGGTAAACCATGCGCGACAGAAACTGACGCCTTTGCCAAAGCTTCAGCGGTGAATTCCGGAGGGCAGTAGGCGAAGCCATGAATGCTGCACTCAAGGCTCCTTTTCATTTCCCGTTCGTCTCAGCATGGAACTGGTTCAGGTTGTGGATGCAGGGTTCCGGGATCTGTATTCTGAGAGCTTCAGGACTTGCATGTTTCCAGGTGCCACGTAAATCAAGGATGTGCGGGGCTGTCGGCTAGAATCCTTCTTCGGTGTTAGGGCTTCGTTGAATGCGGATAAAAAGATGTACTGTATCAGACGAAAACAAGGTAAGGTGAAGGGCCGCCTCAAACAAGCGAATGCAAGCAACACGCTTGCTGATGGATTGTGGGTTCAGGAGTTCTGCTGTCAGCTTTCTGGAGATGTCAAGCAAGTTTTCATGCCTTAAACCTTGCCACCCAAACTTTCAACCCAACAAACCCTACACACCCTAATATGCACCGCCCTAGACAGTACACAGCACGCCTGCAATTTTCATTTCACAGTCGTTTAGGAGAAGCCTTGGCCCTGTCAACAAGCCCCGTGGCCAAAGCCCCACAAGCACTGCTTTGAGGGTCAGGATTAAGGTTTGCTTTTGGGGCTTTCTAGGGCTTAATGTTTGAGAATTGTTGTAGATTTCAGGGCACGCGGCTTGGGGTTTAGCGTCTGGGGTTGGGGCTTTGCAGTTAGGATCGTCAGAGTTCAACAGGTAGCCTGAGCAATTCGTAAGCGAATGGGCCCAATGTTTTGTATAAGGCTACCTTCTGGTTTCCTCCGCAAATTGTACTACTCAAATCCTTTAGTTCTAATAACTTAGGCTGTTCACAAGACTTATTTACAGGGCTTTGGGGCGCGAACCCTACCTCGCTCCATATTTCTACATCCTGCTCCTTGTGCGCCTGATTCCCTCGAGTGGCAGGATGTGGGTTTCTTCCAGATCACCCCATCCACAAGTTCTGCTACTGGCACGTGGCCTGCCGCAGAAGTTGTTTGTTTCGGGTTTAGACCTAACAGTCTCCCTACATATTTCTTGATCGGACCCATGGTACGTTTAGAGTACACGGAGGATGAAAGGAGGTATCCGCGGGGTATAGCAAGTCATTTGGGTGCAGGCACTCGGAGTTTGCTTCCTTTTCAGATGTCCTTGCGCAGTGGGGGGGGGGTTCTTGAGCAACCCGAGGGACCTAAACCTAAATGGTAAATCCTGAGCCCGAAGTTCTCATTTCAAGCCCTTTACTCATATGGGTATTTCTCAAGATGATTCCTTTGCTGTTTCCTAAAAATCTGCCTCTAGCGGCCCGGCAAGCTATGAGAAACCACCATATCTATTTTTGTTGAGTCAGGTTTCTGCAGTGGGCTCAGATGGTGCTAATGAAGGGAGGTGTGGCATACCACTGCTGATTGGCCACCATCAGGGGCATTTGCTGATAGTGCCTGCCGTCTGCTCCTCAAGGGTTGTGACAGTTTATTGTCCCTTTGGAGGTCGTTTGTGTAGTGAAGCCCTTGTGTCTAACAGATCCTGAAAGAAGAATATTCATTTTGAACATTTTGCATCCGAGGTACGCGGAGATCGACAATAAGCTGGAGGCAGTGCCGCTTACAGGATAGATAGGCTGCTCAACCCGGGACGGCAGCTTTGACAAAAGGTCCAATCAAGTATCAGTACGTAGGTTTGCTGCATTCTTCAAACTAAGCGTCTGGAGAGTTGTTGAGGCTTCTAGAAGGGGATATTTCTACTCAACGAGGATCCCGGGAACTTGCTTTATCGCCATTTCGGGAACCCGCATTCAGCCGGTGTGCAACCACATGTGTGTAGGACACTTTGTTTGGGATGTTGTAATGTAGCAGAGTTCAGGGCTTCAGATTGCAATCTGTTCAGGTTTGGCGAGCAGGCTCAAGGGTCCCTCAGACATTCACCTCCGAGATGTTTTGGACGAGCTAAACCCCTAAAACCCTTCCGGCCACATTGTAGTTCGCAATCGTCGTCCCTGTAGAGGTAGGGATCTGGTCTTTCAGGTTGCGATGAGGACCCAAACTTTGAAGAACTCATATGGGCTCAGGGGCACCAGGGATATGTTGGGATTTCAAAGGTTCTTCGTGGGTTATCTCGAAAAAGTTTCATACGCCATGAGACTTGCCTTCCTAATTCGCTTCATTCTGTACCTGGCAGTTAACCGGAAAGGCTGAATCAGCAGGATGTTCGCTGCACGACAGCAACGGCTGCACTGAACGCAGAACCCTGTCTCCTGCCCATCCCCACCTCGTGCCACTCCTTATGCCAGCCGTGACACGTGACCCTGAGTCATGCTATGTCCATCCTTATCGTCACTACTGCTAGCGGGATGATGGCTAATCCTTTCTGGGCCCCGTGGTGTGCGATCCCCATGCGGCTTCTGTCAACAGTGTTATCACACGGGCTGTTACGATTTGGGATGCAAGGCGCACGTCGTCAACTTACATTGACACCTGACAATGCCCCGTTGCGCCGGTCCCGTATACCTGCCCAAACCCCCACACTCCTAAACCCTACACCATAGCCTAGACCCCTCGACCCAAAGCCTTGAAGCCCAAAGTACTTGTGGCAGGATATCCTGGCCAGGATCGAGCTGAGTCAGGTGCAACAAAGACAGATGCACCAGCAGGCATCTGGTTTGGGGAATGGGCTTGAACAAGTGGGCGGTATGTGTAGTTTTACCCTGTAACTTGAAATTGCCCCAATATAGCTATTGTTGAGCTACTTCTTATAATATCATATACCAGAGAACAGCCTTTGATAAACGTTGCCCTTCTGTTGAAGTCCTCCGCTCCATCAGGAACATGCATTCCGATCTTCTTGGTGTCAAATGTATTTCTTAGTTGATTTGAGTTGCCAGCTCCAAGGGTGACTCACTGATGACAGCTACCATAATTAATCCGAGGATGTCTAGCTTCAAGGCTTTTTCCTGGTCAATTTTGGTCTACATCTAATCCGTTCTGGGTGAAGGAGAATTCATTTTTGCAAGGTAGTCAGGCAGTTTCTTGCAGGGCTTCATGCCATCAAGAACGTACATGTTTCTTTCGCGAGTCAAGGCAGAGTCCTGCTTGAAGGAACACCTCTAAGTGACAATCCCTGTACAGCAGAGTGATAAAAGACTGCAATCCTTCTATCAAATTATTAAAACCTGCGTGAGAAAGTTAGCAAGATGATTTTGGCCATGTCCAGGGCCATTTTAAGCACACAATAGCTAGGTTTCATGACAACCACTCCTGACCTTGCAACTAAACGGTAAGCCCATTCATCCTGGATCTTGAGGTGTTGCAAGCTATCCAGCACGTGAATGCCCGGGGCCCCAGTGAGGTTGTGTTCGCGATATCGGATAGAGTGCTTCTGGCCCTTGGCTATGTATTTCAACCAGGGATCTGAAATTTGAGGGAAGCGCTAGGTCCTAAGCTCTAAGCCCTTTTCTTCTGGGTTTCAAGGGTTGAGGTTTTGGGAGCTAAGGCCTTGAGATTTTGGGACCAAGACTCTAGCTTGAAGGATTCGGGCTCAAGGTCTTCGGCTGGTGCATTGTAGGCCTACGCCTTCTTTGTGGGCATACAAGTCAAAGTAGATTCTGTGCATGAGCTGTTCTGTTCCAAGGCTGAGATGACTCCACACAAACATATGCAAATCCCAAAGGGAGCCTTGAGCATTGTTTGACCAAGAGTTGTGGGGTGGGCTGTGGAATCAATCCTACAGCCCAAACCTCAGACCTTCATATCAGGGTGCAGGGAATAGGTGTTCCGGCATGTCTCCGGGAATCGAGGAGCTTCGTTCGTTAGCGTCCAGGGTTTGGAAATCAGGATTTAGCTTCTGGTTCAGGGTTTGGGGCCCAGAGTGTAGGGTCGGAGCACATTCCAAGCAAGACCTCGAAAAGTTCGTAGTACATCCAAAGCTCAGCTTGCAAGGCCATACGACCATCGGTGGCCGGGTATAGCCAGGTGTAAGAATTTTGGCCCTCACTAGTGATTGCCTGGCAGATTCATGGTTATCATTTCCGCCCTACACTCTGGAAATAGTCACCATACCCATTGAATTCGCCTGACATGGCCACATTCTCAGAGCCTGCCGGCCGAAGCCTTCAACAATAAGTGTTGCTTCATCTCGGCTAGCTCTATTGCTACTGCCATTCTGTATAGGCGAGTAGCTCTGCACGACATATACATATATACACATCAAAAATTTCCCATGATGTAATATGGAACTACCATATGATTCCCATCCCCTCATCATACCCCGTGATGGTCAGACCCTCCCCATATGCAATGCCAGGGCCAAAGCCAAAGCGGAACTCCAACACGGCATCCGGACCCTGGGTTTAGAGCACAGGATCAGGGTTCAGTGTCTTTATCTGTGTATCTGAAGGTTCCAGGTGTCTTCTGTGCTTGATTTTCAGTACATGCATCTTCGCTCCAAAGGGATGCTTGTCGTAGGCTTTGGTTGCGCTACATGATATGTTGATGCCTGATGCGTCATGTGTAGTAGAACTGTCATGTTTCAGCTTGCGGCGAGTTTGGAGTTTCCACAACTGACCTCACTCAAAGGGATGGGCCGCTTGGGATGCTTTCGACGTTTCTCTAGGAGCGCTGTGATGATTTCCTGGTACTCAGGCATGTTGTGGTTATCTGCGAAAACTGCAAAACTTGGAATACAGGGTAGGGCCACAACAGAGGCGCATAAAGAATGCCCGCTGCGCTTCCTCCACAAGCCCCATGTAATCACAACTTAACCTGCGCACAAAACCCGACAAGGATTGCGCTTCCCACTAAGACTCCGGCATAAACTCATCCGCCCCCAAACTCTCGGAATCTTTCGCAGGAACTACCAGAACTTTCTTCTAATACCGAGAAACTCAAAGATCCAAGGCTTGACATAATCTAGAATCTAGACCTTAAAAAGGAACGCATTTCAATAGCTTTCAAATACTCCGCATTGCGAATTGCTGAGCTGTGGTTTTCATATCGCTCCCCTTCCAAATGGTCCTTCTCTACTCCAGGAGAACATTTCTCCAAACTCCTACACCTTGTATGGTGGTTTCCCAAAATGAAGGGTCCTTGTTTGGCAGTGGCGGTCCTAAGAAAAGGATTATGGTATATGGGGTCTATATTGGCCTTCCTCTTTGTGGAAACCCCCATATCATCTGAGTTATGACCGATAGAGCCCGAAGATCTTGTAAGGTCCAACAAAGAGGCCCCCAAGCCGGAAGCAGACCTGAATCTGTAATTCCTACACCGTCTTATCCCTAGAGCCTAATCCCCAACAACCCAAACCCAGGACCAGCGGCGGAGCGATCCGACCCGCGTTCGCCGGAACAGCAGGCGGCATGCAGCACGTGTTGTTGCACATTTTTGTTGTTGCAGCAGGACTTCCTCAATTTCCCTCGCGCATTGGGGTTGAGGTTTCTAATTTGGCGATTGGGTTTAAGAACAACAGGGGTATTCCTAGCAACCTTGGCGATGCATGTCAGCGTTCTAAGTTGCTTGTACTTCAGGGTGATACGGCTTTATAGGAAGCTCCGTAAGGCACGCCCTTGTTGGGAAGCTATACAGACAGCGGTGTACCAGGTTCATTTTGCTCGAAATTGTTGCTCCTCACGGGAGAAACTCAGAAGCCATATACCATGTATGTAGGCAAGTTTGAGGCATGTGCTCAAGCATGTGCTACTGACTGTATTGTGGAAAAGCTTTGATTAGGCTTCGTGTTTTGCGGGTGCGGGTTCATTCTAAGGAACTACTGTACACAGACTCCCTTCTGGGAGTTGTATAGGTATAGAGAGGTTTTCAGCAGGGATGTATAGGTTAAACATTCAGGATATGGTGGGCATACATCTAAAGCCTAAATTCTCTACAGCAAGCTTTATTTGCGACATAGACTTCAGGATGTCGGGTGCTAGACTTCCTAATAAACATTCTCAAAACCTCCCTGCCACCCCAGACACTGAAGCAACCAAGCACTCCACAAAAACTCCACATCCCTCAACCCCCGACCCTAAATCCTTTCGTGGGTCAGGTCTCAGGGTGACTTTCCCGGGCCCGTGACGTCTTTGTCTCTCTCCTCGAAGCTGGGTTGGTGTTGAAGATGTCAGGGTTTGGGTTATGGTGTTTTGGGTATAAATGTACCTTTTAGGGTTGGGGGAATACGCCAGGACTTAGGGACAATTGCCGAAGAGCCTTTTCTTCTTTTGAGATAAAGACGCAATGCAGATTTTTTTGGGCAGTATCTCACCAACGTTTCAGGAAGTCCGGCGGGGTGCCTTCGCTCATCGAGATGCAGAGAGTCTTGGCTCAGCCGTTGACCGTATTGTTTCCATTTTGATTTTGGGTTCTTCGTTTATCTTTCCTTTTTCATACTCCTTGAATTGTTTGGGGATTGAACAGAGGCGGACCGCACTTGGAGAAACTAACATATCCGGGGACGAGCAACAGCCAACCCCTAAGTTCTAAACCCTGAACCGTAAACCCTACACTCTGAACTGTGAAGCCTGAGCCCTATACACCACAACGACACCGCCACCATTGTAGACCGTGGCAAGCTCAGGTGCAGTGCTGCGCTCTGTGGGAGCTCACCTTGCCATCCGGCCGTCGGTTCAGGGTTCAGGGTTCCAGATTGTAGGGTTCTCGGGTTTGAGGTTTGGGGTTGAAGGGTTTGGTGTTCAAGGCTTACGGCTGTTCAGGGCTTAAGTTGCGCGGGCTTGGGTACCAGGGTTTCAGGTGCAGGGTTTAGTTTTTTTCTATTGACGTACTGTTTTCATGGCAACCATGCTTGTTGCTGTGGTGTTTCTGCTCCGGTACAATTAATTACGAAAGCGTTCACAAGCTTTTGTTTTGAACCCAGCTATGCTGATCTGTACTACGCGGTTGTGGGGAAGGGAACTCCAAAAATGGGTAAATTCGGCTGCGTTTCCGCGGCCAGACCACACCGAGGGCGGGGTGGCGGCCTGGTCAATCCCAGAACGTGGGCACGAAAAGGGGTCTATTCTGTGGAGGCGAGCGCACGCGCAGAGTCTCTAAACTTCTTATCAAACTTTCCAACCCCAGACATAAACTTAGATCCCTTAACCCGAGCTTTAGTCCTCAGACCTCAAAGCCCAAACTGAAAACACCCTCAAACTCGATTTCAATCCCCAAGCCCCATTACAACAACCCAGTTTGTTCAATGAATCCCTTAACCCCTAAAGCCTAAATCCCTAAGTTGCACTCAGCCCGAAGCCAAGGACTCCTCGTCCCAGTCGCATATTGAAAAGCCAGTCCACAGCTTCAGCCATCACACGTGGCTCGGGTGCTGCTGGTTTGGGGGTCTCAGAAAGATTAGGGGGTTGAAGGGTTTGGGTGTTTCAGGAGTTGGGGTTTTAAGAGTTCGGAGGTTTCAGGGGCTCAGGTGCTTGGAGGTCTCAGAACCTTTGGGGTTTAGGGTTTGGGGAATAAGGTTTTGTTCCTTTTTACAGGCCCGCTCCTCTCCCTGCTTTTGTGGGGTTACAAGTTTGTTTCGCGAGGGCAGCGGCTTCGAGGGTGTAGAGTAAGGTTAAGGGCTGGTAAGAGGGGGGATGATCTACACAGTTTATGTGTTGGATGATGTAGGGATGCCTCCAAGATTTGAGTGCATGCAGGCCTTATCAGGGAGATTCACCTCTCTTTTGAGCAGATTAGCTGCTCTACCTTTAGAATGTAGACGAGAGAGCTGCGACTTGTCAGTTCCTACGCTGTAAGGCCGGTGTGCAGAACGCCTTCTGCATCATTGGCTGTTGCGATTTCTTGTTGACAGCTCTTACGGACCGAAGTGCAATCCAAAAAAATCCCAAAAGCTCCTGCAGAATCCATAGGAAGCCTATGAACCCTAAACTCTCCAGGACCCCTCATCCAAACCTTTTTTTAAATGGAAACCTGGAACCTAAAGCCTCAGACATAACCCAACACCTTCCACTTCAAAACCTAAACCCGAAACCCTAAACTTGCTGCTCGTTGGTAGGAATGGAGGAATGGATCCCCAGAATACTCCTTCCTCCCCAGTCAGACTTAAACCCTAAACCCTAAATCATATAGGAGGTTCCATTCTCTTTGCCATTCGAGAACCTGAGCCCAAAATAGTACAACAGGTTAGAGCAGGGTATAGTCCACTCTAAGTAGATACAATATGAGGAATATGTGGGAATCTTATTACAATATACCCAAAGCCATATTCTCTCTACTTAAGGGGGACTGTAACCCTTGGCAATGCCACCGCCAAGGCTTGGCTCTCTAGACGAAGCTCCTGGGATGAAGAAAGGGATGGTCTAGGGTTCTGGATGAAGGGTGGAGGCTGAAGCATTGCTGTTTGGGGTGAAGCGTGGGGGTTTGTGGGGTGTAGGGTTAGGGTTTGGGATAGAGACGTCAAGGGTCGGGGTCAACCGTCGAGGTTTGGGAGTGTCAAAGTGTGCGGGATTGAAGAGTTTCGGCCTCTGGAAATCATGGGCATTGCGCAGAGACGTGTTGTATCGTCTCCCCTGCTGCTGCTAGGTTGACGCCCGTTTTCCTACACTTGTTGCATGAGAACTGGTACCATTCCCCACCAGTACGGATGATTCCTTGTTTTCTCTCAACCAGAAGACAACTTGCAGGCAAAAGCTTTGCCGCTTCCTGTTGTTGGGGTCGCAGGTTGTGGGTAGTCATAACATCACGTCTCCACAGCTCAAACGAAGGGGCCATGAATAGACAGCAGGATTGTTTTTGTTGAAAGACTTAGCCCCGGAACTGTTAAATTTGCAAACAGCGTTGACACCCTCCGCCGCAAAACGCCCTCTCCGCCTGGGCTCTACACCCAATTCTCGATGACGAGCACCTCAGCGCTGGAACATTTTCATGCAAAAAAGCCTGATCGCCCGAATACCCAACAGCCTAGGATTTTTTTTTTGAAGCTTGAAATCCCTGCAACCCTGAAGTGCCAGATCCCTACAAGCCCAAAAAATAGATGCATTTAAGCCCCTAGCTCCTGAGCCCTTTAATCCCCAAATTCGAAAACCCGAAAACTCGCAAATTCCAAATCCAAAGACTTCTGAAATTCCACTAGAGCTCTGAAATCCAAATACCCAGAATCCCTAAAGGCCCCAAATCCTGAGTCCGTAAAAGCCCTAGAGTGCCCCCGTTCCCTTCCAAATATCACTGTAATGTACCCTTCCCGAACCCTCTGTTTTCCTGCCCTCAACCCTAAAGCCTTGTAGACCCCACCCGCTCCAACAACGTGATGAGGACTTGCCGATCCTCCCTATCTCGCGGTCGCAGATTGCCGGGGCCTCGCCGCCGCCGGAGGCTCCTAAGAAAACTTGGGGGGTTTGGAGGGTTGTATCATCCGAAAGGGGGACTCCTGTCATCAAGATTCTTTAAACGTACTGAAACCGTAAAGCTTTGCCCTGGAACCTAAAGCCGCAACCCCAAGCCTTCCCCTCTCAGTCCTTAGCCCGGGGCCCTGCGTCCCCCAAACGTGACTAGCCTGCCATAATCTCTACAGAATCCGGGCTCTTTTTTTTTTTTTTCTCCAAACGGGCTGCATAGACTGCCATGATCCCACGTAATCAGCCGGTCGATGTTGGGGAGAGTTGACCTTGTTGCTGAGTCCCCTCCACCCTCCAAATACAGGACCTCCCGGGCATGGTCCGAGACGAGTCGCCGCACCTTACCGTGCCGAAGCCTGCTTGGCAGCAGTTGAGTCCGGGTTTCTTAAAAGGGGGCTAGTTGGGAAGGACGACTGTCATCATTATGTTGGGTTTGGGGCTGCTACAGTGATCCTCCCTACTATCCACCAGTAAGTTTGGAGGTTTGAGGTTTAGCCGATGTTATTTTTTCTGCGGAGAAATTTTAGAGGTCAGGGGGTTTGGGGGTCAAGGGTGCTGGGGTTTCAGGGTTGAGTGTTCAAGGTGATGTTTTGGTTTTTCTCAGGAGGGTCAGGGTGTTGGCAGGTTCAGGTTTAGGACCAACTTTTCAGCAAGGCTGGAGAATGAATTCCATTAGTAGTCCAGAGAAAAGCCCTGTTATGTTCCTTTCCAAATCACAACAGTCCCTGCAGTCCATGTGCAATAAATCGCACCAACTACAGTATTCCTACCTGACCTAGCTATATAAATCGTACAAAAACTGCACACCATTGACACAGTCTGTCTACATACTCAGCACCAGAGAGTATTTGCATTTCACTTGGCAGTCCTGTACAGTGGGTTTCCCCGCGGGTTCCTAGGGCCCATGTGCGGCTCTGTAGTAGCAATGACTCATGCGATGCCGGGCCCACTATTGTTCTCAAGCTGAAGGCAGTGAACAGAATATTGCCTAGCTCAGTCATGAGAACAGTAGTCGCATTAGAGTGACGGCGGGTGACGACGCTTGGTGAGGATGCTTTGGATTTCTGGCCCAGTCTCCAGTCTCCTCGCTAAGGTTCAGGAGTTGGAACGAAGAATCTTTCGAGCAAACGTCTTTGGGTCTAGTGTCTAGGCCACAGCCCAGACCAAGACATTGGACTCTGAGAATTGTGAAGGTGATTTGGCGTTCTCAGAAATCGTGGTTTCCATGACTTGAGAACCTCCCTGATTCTTGGAAACTCATGGGAATGCGCAAAATAAGCGTTTGCAAAGTTGAGCAACTCAGGTTCCAAATTCCGGTTTTCCAGTCAATAAACATCCAATAAATCCGAATCACTGACCTTTAAGCCCAACCCCCAACCCCCCAAAGCCCAATTCCGTTTTTCCAAGCAATCCCAATCTGATCTTCAAGGGGGACTCGGACTAAGCGTGACGCAGGTCCTTTGGGGTCTTCCACTTTGAGAACCGTCCGGACCGTCAACCCTAAACCCTAAACCATCACCTCTACAATCCCTAACCCTGTTGAAACAAATCCTGGCCCAGAAACCCCTATATAATACCGGTTTCCATTTCATTGTCCATTTTCTTTTTCATTCTGCTTCTCCATTACTACTAGAACAATAATCGATACTCCCCTACTTGAAGCCTGAATATTTCCCCAGAGAATCCGGCTTAAACCTTGTATCAACCGTGCATACGTCTTGTATAAACCGTTGCAATTTTTAGAAATTCTTTTTTAATCTTTAAAAAGCCCTATAAATCCCTATACAGGCTTATCTGACGTCGGTAAGTTAGAATGTTGTACGGGAAGCTTCAACGAAGCTGAGGCCTAACCGAGGCTCCCGCATGCAAACCATGAGCGTGGAGTCCCAGGCCTCGGGGTCCCACCCAAGACCCTATAAGCGGTTCAGGGTTTAGGAGGGTTTAGGGTTTGGGATCAACTGTACCCCTCCTTGTAAGACGCTATATCCCTGAGGTCCCTACGGTTCCTCGACTTTTTGAGGGTTGTTGTACCCCCAGAATAGTACACGGTTTGGGCTTGGGGTTTAGCATTTTGCGCGTACAGGAGTTAGATTGGGCCATCTCCGGTGTCCTTATATGTGTATTTTCTATACAGAGGAATTGTATAATCCTTAAAGGGATTCCTTTCAGGATTCTATCGTGAGAGGTGTCCATACATGGGAGTCTATAGGATTATGTAGGACTTAGGCTGTCTCAGGCTTTGAAAGACCTTCCATTTGAGCATTTAGGCTGGGTGTGGGGTTCCGCGCTGGCTTTAGGGTTTGTGGTTCATGGTTCAGGGTTTGATTACTGTGTTAAGTTCAGGGTTTTGCCTGTTCTTGCCTCATGATGTAATAATTTGATACCCTCCACCTTATGCCCGAACCCTTTACACGCGTACAACCCTGCTAACTGAAAGGACCAGTCCGAAACCCAAAGCTCCACGCCCTGAAGTCTGAAACCACCTCAAGTTCAGCATTTTAAAGAGAGCCATGGCAGAGGCATACCCAGGCTCCTTTCCCCTACCCCTTTTTTGGGTACCGAACTTTATGTTTAGTATCTTCTATATACAAAATTCGGTAGGGTTCAGGCATGAGCAACTGTCATGAATGAGGGTTTCTGGAGGCCAAGCCTTCAACCCCAACCCCCACAACCTGGATTACTTACTACGTCGTCCAGAGACGACTAGAACCACCTGCGGTAGCTGTTGGCAGTGGATCGGCATTCTAGCCTTATAGGCTTATTGTGGAGGAAAGCTTCCTTCAGAAACGTAATAAGAAATCAACATCTCTCAACCATGCTGTTTACAAAGCCCGACCATTTCGCCCGATACCCAAAACCCAGAATTCCTAACCCCAGACCCGGACCTTTCGAATCCTTGGATGGAAGGTTAAACCTTCAAAGCCTATGCCTGCGTGATAGGGTACACAGCACTGAGTATCTCATCAGAACCCTCAGTTCAAGGGCCCATTTTACATACCTGAAACACAGCCGGAACCCGTAACCTGAAACCCTCGCTGTCTAAACCTCTTGAACCCTGGAGGTCCAGATTCTGAAGTCGCACTCCAACCTTTCACCTGTCGCTGATGTGGAGAGGAGCCGCGGCATGAGGTACCTCGCCTTACCCGTGCTGAATGTACTCGTGGAAAGAAGGGATGGAAAGGAAATGGAAGTTACTGCACTATTCATGGCTTCGGATTCAGGGCTCAGGGTATAAGACAAGAGAACAGTAACAGAAACCGCGGAAACAGGACAGGACAAGGACAGAGAAAGTTAAAACAGAATCCAAAAATAGCAGCCAGTGAACATCTCAGGCCTGCCAGTGCACCGAGTAAGCTCTAGGCCCAAACAGCTTCAAGTACAAAGGGGCGCCGCACAATTTCCCCGTCCAAACAGCAGCGGTCTGAGACCAAACGAGGGCCAGTGGAGGACAGTGGGGATGCTCGAAGTGATTGTTTGTTAGTTCACGGGTCAGGATTGAGGGTTATGTAATGTAGGGCTTACCGCAGCTGCGGATAATATGATTGTGCAGGGTTTGGGAACTTGCGGTCACGGGTTAGCGCTCTTCTGGCCTTGGTGGGGTGGGTTGTATGTTACAGGGTGTCACAGTTAGGAATTGACAGTTGTGGACGTTCCTCCTCGCCGCTTTCATGTTTCCTGCTTCTGTCTGGCGGGCTCCTCAGGTTCAAGGTCTGTGTGCACCCATTCTTTTTTCCCTATTTTCTTATCCTCTCTTGTAACTCCTACTGACTCTAGATGGTTGCCTTTGACCCCCCCAAGCCGAAAATGGACATTCGAGCACTGCCGTTGGGTATCTGGGTTGCAGGTCTATCCTTGCGTTATACCTTTGTAGTCTCTACAAAATCCCGTCGATCCCTCTCATCCTCCAGAGTACTTTGACCTTCGCTGTGATCTGAACCTCAACCCCCGAAGCCTGAACCTTTAAAATTGAGTCCTAGCCACAGCCAGCCTGAAACCACAAAGGCCCCAGGCCCTAAGTGTGAAACCCTGGGCCTGAGGCTCCTGGCTGAGTATCCGCGCAGCCTGTACCTGGATCAAGGCTAGCAATACGTTACATTTTTGTTTTGGTTACTTACACATGCAGGCTTTTGAGACTTAACCCTGGATCTAAACACGGGATGCCCTGCACTTGTTGTAGTGTGGGTTCCCTACAGTCTTTTCGAACCCTGCACCCTGAATCCAAAGCAGTTTGCATTACCGACAGTTTTTGGTGGAGCGCCGAAGTATAAATCCAGAAGCAGGATATGCCGTATTTTTTTGTAGTCTGGGTTTCTTATAACTGTCTGAAGAACTCCACAAACCTCAAATTCACAGGGATCCAGGTACTTCGTCGTTCTGATGCCTGCTCTAGCGCAACTTGTTGCCATGCATCTTGGCTTCACTTGAGGAGTCAGGGATCAGGTTTTGGGGACGAGGTGTTATGCTTCGGAATTAGGGTTAAGCGGTTGGAGATGAGGATTCAGTGTTTTGTTTGGGTCAGGATCTTCTGGTCTAAGGCCACGGGTGGCTGTGATTCAGGATCTAGGCCTAAACAACCTGATTGTGATAAGGTGGGTCGATGTGAGGAATGGGACTGCCTTGGGGTCAGGGTCCCAACCGCAACCCAAAGAAAAAGCAGGAAGGAGTCTGGCAGCTTTAATGCCAGGATCTCATCCTGAAGCGCAACCTGCCCTTCAACAAGTAAAGCAGATAGAAACTAAACATTAGGATGCCTGAAATCTTCCTGGTGCTCAGACAACAGTTAGAAAATGTATCCTGTAGCGTTGCCAAAATGACCTGCGAGTGTGGGCCCCCCAAAAGGGACCGTCCTTGCATACCAGCCAGTAGAGGGGCTGCGAAAGAGATGAGGGTTCAGTGAGTTCAGTGTCAACAGTGTCGCATCCCAGGAGTATCTTACAGGAACCTGAACAATCACTATTCGTGTTTTTCCCAAGATGGAGACAGACTACGAACTGCCTGGAACCTTGTTTCCATTTACTACAGGATGCCGTTGTCTGCAAATGCTCCGCAGAAGGGTTTGCGTTTTAAGGTTGGGGTCCAGGGGTCGAGGAGGTGACCAAAAGTCTCTGCGTTTGTGTTTGCAAGCGTCCGTGAATGTCGTGCATCCTTGGCAGTCGAAATGATCGCGAAACGCAGAATTGTCGTCACTTTTTGGGTTTCGTGTTACAACAGTGTCAACAGTCACAGGGATGGGGGGGGGTCCTGGTCGCGAAGCGCAGAACTGT
>CAJNIZ010001450.1:6208-28925 GCA_905231905.1 Symbiodinium pilosum
CGTTAGGTGTAGGGTTTAGGGTTCAGGGTTTAAGGTGTAGGGTTTAGGGTTCAGGGTTTAAGGTGTAGGGTTCAGGGTTTAAGGTGTAGGGTTTAGGGTTCAGGGTTTAAGGTGTAGGGTTTAGGATTCAGGGTTTAAGGTGTAGGGTTTGGGGTACAGGGTTTAAGGTGTAGGGTTTAGGGTTCAGGGCTTAAGGTGTAGGGTTTAGGGTTCAGGGTTTGAGGTGTAGGGTTTAGGATTCAGGGGTTTAGGGTTCAGGGTTTAAGGTCTAGGGTTTAGGTTTCAGGGTTTTGGGTTCAGGGTTCAGAGTTAAGGGTTTAGGGTTCAGCGTTGAGGGTTTAGGGTTGCGGGTTTTGGGCTTGTTAGGGCTCAGGGTTCAGGGTTTAGGGCTTAGGGTTTAGGGTTGAGGTTGGATGGGTTCTCAACAGAGGGGCTTTTAGTGCTACATGATCATCATAAGGGATTAGAGGCATGGTTATAAAAAGCAAACTTACTTGCACGGGCTCAACCCCGTTTTCCCCCGTTTACTTCCCCTGAGGGCCGCCCATTTCCGAACCCCCCCCTGATATTAAACCCGCCCTCGAATAGTACATAGTTCCTAACAAAATGGATATATTCCCTAACAAAATGAATATATTCCCTACCAAAATAGATATCTTCCCCAACAAAATGAGTATAATTTATATTAGGGGCTGGGATTGAGCGGGGGCTTGGAGCTTGTGGAGGCTTCAGAGTTGGGGCTTGGTTTTGGGGATGCTGGCATTTCGGGTAAGGGATGTTGCGCTTAATCATCAATCATGTTCCTACCATGACACATCCTATATTGGGGCTTATATTAAGGCTCCTATTAGGGGTTATATTAGGGGTTATATTAGGGGTTCTGTAGGGGTTACATTAGGGGATCTATAGGGGTTATAATCATGTTCTCACCATGATTTTGAAAGCTCTGATAAAACAGCATCGTGTGCACGTGCTAGCTCCCTTACCTCTGGTTGGCCCCTCAAGTCACATTTCAGGAGCAGTGTGTTCAATGCTTGGAAGACCTGAGCGGCGCAATAGGTTTTTACCGGCTTGGGTTGGGATGTTTCCAAAAAACTGGGTTGCTGTTAAGGAACTTAGTTTAAGTTACTATCTTGGGGAAACCATATTATTTACTATGTATACCCATTATGGTAACTTTATTTAAGTTCTTTAGCAGGAACCCAGAAAATTGTGGTTTAAAGCAAATACGAATCCATGTATGGGGATCGTTTACAATGGCTGAGACGCTATGTTTGGCAACCTCCATGTGCACATTAGAGTGTATCGAGGGATGCGGATGCCACTGCCCCAGAACCTGCAGCAGTTTAGGGCCTTTTTAGGGTACTTAGCGGCTTAGGTTTAACCCTACCCCTTAATCCCGAAGCCCTAAACCTTAATCCCTAAACCGTAAACTCTAATCCCTAAACCCTAAACTCTACTCCCTAAACCCTCAAGCCCTAACCCTATTGAAAATCAGGGCAACAGCCAGGAGGACTCATCCAAGGCCGCTTGGGAGCAGTCAGGAATGCCCACTGCAGCCTCAGGTTGACTCTGACTCTTCTTGGATAGTGGGGGACTTAGTAAGTGTAGGGTTTAGGGTTGAGGGTTTAGGGTTTAGGGCTGAGGGATTAGGGTTTAGGGATTAGGGTTTAGGGTCTAGGGTGCAAAATGTTTTTTGTGGACAGAGAGGACTATAGTGGGATTGTATAGAAGTATATACGGGGATAGATAGGCATACATATAGGGGTTATGTAGGACGTTGTAGGCTATCATGGAGGCGGATTGCCGCACCCCACTACTACAGAATCCGACGGAAATCGAAATTAAACTGGGGATTCCACAGGGGAGTTCATTATCCCAATATAACCTCATATATTCCCCAGTTTCCGTTTCAATTTCCATTTTCTTTTCCATTTGATTCTCCATTGTTGGGGTAACCCTAAACCCTAAACCCTAAACCGTGTTGATATCCCAAAGTTCCTGCATGACTCTGAGCACCTCAGGAACTACAGCAGTTCAATGTAGAGGTTGCCCTAAATTACTGTTCCCAAGGTTTAGGGTTTAGGGTTTAGGGTTTATAATAGGAACCTAAATATAGGACCCCGTATTGACAGTAATTCAGGACAATCCCCATGTAGTAAGGTCATGAGGAATCTTTAGCATCCATCCAAGAGAAGGGGCGACATATCTGAAAGTTGCACACACTTACGTCTGATGACTTCGCTGTCCCCAAACTTCCTGAGTTAGCTGAGTGTAGACAGCGTTTTCTCAGCTTCCGACAGGGTCTTGAACGACAGCTTGTTGCAAGACTGGCTGCGCTGCTTGAGCTGGCTGCACCAGTTGTGCCGGCATAGGCTGTGGCGTGGACTGAAATGGCTGTTGGTGATTGGAATTCTGCTGTTGTGAGTGAGACGTGGGCGGCGCTGGAGGGCTTGGATTTGGTGGCGGTGTTGCATGTTGTGCTGGGGGTGGCTGCTGTTGAAGTTCTTTCTGCTGCATGTGCTGCTGCAATGGCAGAACTGCTGCTGCGGCTGCATTGGCCTCAACCATGCAAATCACACGCAAGACGTGAACTATAGTCTAAACTCCTAGTATCCCTCCTAATAACCCCTAGAGAATCCGTATATAGCCCCTTTAAGGAGTTTAGACTATAGCTCAGGTGAACAGAGCAGTTTCGCGCTGAGCTGGGCACCGCAGCCACGGCGCTGGCTACCTCACTGCGCGAATCTTCAAGCGCAGCCTCCCTCAGCCTTTAAGGGAATATAGGGGGAATAGAAAAGAAAATTACGGGAACGACTATCCACAATGAACCAAAAGGGTTTAGAGTGTAACAGGTTGGAATATACGGGTAGTACAAGGATACTGGAAAAGAAAATGGAAACTACGAATGTTACAATAGGAAATATACAGGATTACATAGGGATAATGGAAAAGATGATGGAACCTACTATATTATAATGGGATATATATGTAATAAGGAACGGGAATATGTTATATAGGAAGATGTCCACCTTGCCTGTGCCGACGTCGCCAGCCGTTGTGTGCCATTCCAACTGGACCCGCTGCCCTGGCTCGCGGGCGAAGCCTCGCACAGCAGGCTGCGTAATGGTCATGGCAATAAGAACAAGAATAATGACAATGGTTCTGAGAACATATGAATGTTAATGGTACGAATAGGCATATAAACAATGGTAACAAGAAATACGAGCCACCTAGATCATGGTAGTACAACTACTAGCAATACTGACACGCAGAAGTCTAGCAGTTGCAACAAAAACCTAAACTCTAAACCCGAACCCTAATCCATAAACCCTAAGTCCTATAAAAACTCACTGGAACAAACGTGGAAGGTCTCCTGGGGATCGTTGCTGAAGTTACGTCGATATGCAGGTTGTGGCCTGGCCCCGGCAAGTAACGGCTGAGCCACGGTTTAGAGTTTACTGGGTTCCTGTTAAAGAACTTAAATAAAGCTACCATAATGGGTATATATAGGAAAAAAATAGGGTTTCCCCAAGATAGTAACTTAAATTAAGTTCCTTAACAGCAACCCAGTTTAGGGTTTAGTGCTTGGTTCGTTTTATCGTGCCTTGGGGTTTAGGGTTTAGGATTTAGGGTTTAGGGCTTAGGGTTTAGGATTCAGGGTTTAGGGTTTGGGGTTTAGGGCATCTCGTTGTCTGTGAATGTGGCAAGATTACGAACCCTACCTGCCATCGGTGGGGCTTCAGAAATAGGCGGCCGCAGTAATCGAACCCGACATACTATAACATCTCTAAACCTGATCACAGGGACTCCCAAACAAAAAGTGGGCCCCATAAAAAATTGGACTCCCCTGAACTCAGGGGCTCTTGCGAGATCTAGAGGAATTTTCAGTAATGCCAAGTGCGAGAATCATGTCGGAAAGTCGGCTGGATTTCCTCGCAGCCACTGCTGTCACCTGCAAGGCAACGGCGATGGCAAAGCATTGACAGCTACTGTAGAAGCCTGGAAACGTGGATCATTACCTTTTATGCCTCACAATCCCGATGTAACTATGATTTAATGGACCCCAGAACTCTGCTCTACTTGTTTAGGCCCTAATGTTGCATGGTAGTTTCCA
The DNA here is from genome assembly GCA_905231905.1 of Symbiodinium pilosum. NCBI lineage: Eukaryota > Dinophyceae > Suessiales > Symbiodiniaceae > Symbiodinium > Symbiodinium pilosum. Next base: position 10,326 of record CAJNIZ010001450.1, read on the forward strand.
AAAATGGGGGATCCCAAATACTATAATCCTTAATAAGGACCCCAAAAGGTATTCCATGTTTTGGGAACCCTCACATTCGAACAATCAGCGATCCGAGGCCCTCACTCGATCGATCCACTGTCAGATCGCCCTGCAAGCAGCAAGGAAGCTGCCAGTCTCAACGAGCACAGAAACCCTGAACCTTATGTAAACCTTAAATCCATCTAAATCCTAAACCATGTACAAGCCCTTAACCCTACTAGTATGTATCCTATATAAACCCTAAACCCTGTATAAACCCTAATCCCAAAACCATGAACCCTATACAAACCCAAACCCTATGTAAACCTACGTAAGCCCTAGATCCTGATCCCAAGCCCTATATACACCCTACTCCCTAGACCCTAAACGCTAAATTGTAGTTTCCATTTCATTTTCCATTATCCCATTTTTCAACCCCTATATCACCCCCATATAACCCCTGTAACCTAAACCCCTAACATGCCTGCATGGCACAGAGTTGTTGCGTGGCCTCGGCAGAGGGACCTGAGCATCCATACATGGTCAAAGGTTTAGGGTCTAGGGTTTACGATTTAGGATTAGGGGGTTAGGTGGTGGTGGCGGCGCACTGACATCCAATGTGCGGACGAGTGTGGGCCTAGGGCCCAAGCAAAAACATGCCTGATAACTAATTAGAGGGCTGCAAGACTACATGGAAAAGGCCTTCTGGCTCTCTTGTATGAAAATCCTCCAAACGGGCTTCGGGAAACGGGAATAAATTGAGGGTTTACGAAAAAGGGAAGGGTTTAGGTCTATCAGATGTGGTAGATTCCCTAAATACGAGTACCCCCATACATGTGATCATCCTCAGTATAGGTGCCCCCGTCACCAGAGCATTGATGCCCAAACCATAATTCCGTTCGTGTTCCAAGGGCATGCGGTCACCACAGCATCCATGCCCAAACCACAATTCCGTTCGTGTTCCAAGAGCATGCGGTCACCAGAGCATCCATGCCCAAACCATAATTCCGCTCGTGCTCCAAGAGCATGTGGTCACCACAGCATCCATGCCCAAACCACAATTCCGTTCGTGTTCCAAGAGCATGCGGTCACCAGATCATTGATGCCCAAACCATAATTCCGTTCGTGTTCCAAGAGCATGCCGTCACCAGAGCATCCATGCCTAAACCACAATTCCGTTCGTGTTCCAAGGGCATACGGTCACCACAGCATCCATGCCTAAACCACAATTCCGTTCGCGTTCCAAGAGCATGCGGTCACCAGAGCATTAATGCCCAAACCATAACTCAGTTCGTGTTCCAAGAGCATACAGACACCAGAGCATCCGCACTCGTAGCCCCTCAACATGTAAAATCCTACTGAGATTGTTGCTTCGCAGGTCCAGTCAAAGGGCATGGATCCCCTCATCATGCGCAATCCTGCCAGTGCCCTTCAGGTGTTCATCCCTGGCAGCTGTTTTATGTTGGGTCGCTTTTTTTCAGAAAAAACGACCTGGGATAAAGCTTCTTTCGGGCTCCTCTAAACGCATTTCATATGGAAATTCTCTGTATTTTCGTGCCTTGCATACACTCAAACCTTTCGCAGACCCGGCGAGACGAGGGAACGTAGCGGGGTTTAGGGTTTAGGGGTTTAGGGGTTTAGGGTTTAGGGGTTTAGGGTTGAGGGGCTTAGGGGTGTAGGGGTTTAGAATACCAAATCATAGGCTTATACTTAATTCGAATACATAGCCGTGGATTTATCGATTGATTACAGAACATAATAATCGGCGGCTTTTAAATTAATTAGAGTGCATAGGTAAAATACGTAATTCTGGGCTTATAAACTAATTACAGTACACAATTGTGTGTTTATAAATTACTTAAAGTACATAATTATGGGTTTATAAACTTGTTATAGTGTACTTATAGGCAGGGTTATAAAGTGTGTCATATAGGGATACTCAGGCATTTGTTTACTTCCTTTTCCTGAAGCAGGCCGCAAATGCTGCGTACAAATTCCCCGCTCAAGCTGGCAAGCCTCACAGTTTGGGGTTGAGGATTTGAGATTCAGGGGCAAGCCCGCTGTATACGGATTATATAGGAATGAAAGGAAACAGAAAACATTAATAAAATTGTGCTCAAACCTACCCCTGTCTACTCGCAAGGCAGCCCCCCTGCCTGGCATTTGTGTCACCACCTTGGATGGCGCGGGCGCGCTTCGAAGCTCCTTCACTCGGTAGGCATACCTGCCATCTGGGGGGGGGGGTCCAAAGCTTTCGGGCCCCTTTGTGGGGAGCCAGCCAGGCTTACAACAAACGCACTGCAGCTAGGAAAGTCAACCTCGCATCTACGGGCTTAGGGTTTAGGGGTTAAGCGCAAACTGGCCTGAGCGTATTCAAGGAGTGCTCCACTGCACCACTGCAAGGAGAGACATTGGCAATCATCACCTGTCCATTGGCTTGAACTGATTTCATTTTTGCTGGATTCAAGTTTAGGGCTTAGGGCTTAGGCGAGAGGGGAATCCATTTATCTATATACTGCCCAGACACAGAACTTCTGAGAAGCATGCCAGGCTTCAACAAACTGAGCCACAAACGGTGCGACAGTTGGCACCGACGAAGGAGTCTTTTAGCACCTGTGCTGGGTGGTGGCCCACGCAACTCCCATGCGCAATGCAATCCAGCACTTGTGGAAACCCTAAAGCTACGATGACCGGCAATTCTATGTCGTGCCTGCGTCAGCTTGGAACCACGGAAGGGTGTGTGGTCCAGCTGCTGATCTAAGGCTCGAATGCACTCCTGTCAGGTTGGTCTTGCTGGTTCTTAGTAGGGGCTATGGGAATATGTAGGGTTTAGGGTTTAGGGTGAGTAGGGAATATGGAAATATATTATATAGGGATTCCCATATTCCCTGCTAAGAACCAGTCTGGCTTGGTCCAGAGATCAATCCAAATGGTTTGGATGGGAGGTTGAGGTGGATTCCATTGAACAAAGGTGTGGAAAAAGATGCGAAATCTACTTACACTGAAATCCCCTGTAGAACCCCTATATGATCGTAAATATCCCCATTATAATAGTTTCCATGTTCTTTTCCATTGTCATTATATAATCCCCTATATTGCTAAGCTCATGACAGCCTCCAAGTTCAGTGCAAAGCTTCGCATGCACCCAGCTGCCTTCAGCGCCAACAAGGACTTGTTGATCTCCGCGCCGTCCATACGTGTCTGCCAAGCACGCGTTAAGTGTTGCCAAAACAAAACACGATCTTGTGAGTCTAATGCGAACTGTTGCAATTGGCACACTTACCGGCATGCTCATCTATTTCTTGGCGCTTTTGCAGTCTTATCTTGTGCTGAGATGCCACTCATGCTGACATCATTCCTGACTGCTCATTTCTTGCACAAATCACTGTTCTCGTGCAAACTACGTTCCTGGGCATGACTGCGATTTTTTTTGACATCATGACAATGCTAAACCCAATTGAACCCTAGACACCAAACCCCAAACCCTTACCCATCATCCCCGAACCTCACCCCCTCAACTTTAAGCCCCGAACTATAAACCGCAACCCCTAGACCCTGAACTCAAAACCCCAAAACCTAAACCCGAAACCCCAAACCCTAAACCCCAAAGCCTATTTACAACCTGTAAACCCTATATGACCCATTATGAAAATTTCCATTTTATTCTCCATTATCCCAATATAACCCCTATATAACCCCAATATGTCAACCCTAGACCCTAAACCCGCTCCCCTTCACCCGTGCAGGCCTGGCGGTCCGTGTCCAGGGTGTCTGCACCTCTCTCGCTGCCGGCCAAGTCTATGAAGGAGATCTTGCCATGCTCCTCTTAGGGTTTAGGGCTTTAGGGTTCGGGGTTTAGGGTTTGGGTTTAGGGTTCAAGGTTTAGGGGTTAGGGTTTAAGGTTTAAGGTTTTAGGGTTTGGGATTTAGGGTTTGGGTTTAGGGTTTAGGGTTTGGGGTTTGGGGTTTAGGAGTTAGAGTTTAGGTTTTGGGGTAGCAGGATTATATCTGGAACCGTGGGTGGTATGGGTCCTAAATCCTAGGGTCCATATATACCTGATATAGAGCATATGCAACCCTTAACACCCAATTTAGGGCGCATAGCTCAAACTAAAAAAAAAAGAGGTAGGGGCGCATAGTGCGGGCTCATGGGTCAGACCTTAGATCAGGGTTCAGGGATTGGGGCTAGAAATGATGTAAGGTTATGAAGATACATATAGGCATGACATAAGCGATATACAGGGAGACATAAGGCTTGGGGCTTCCAATACTTAACCTTTTCAGGGAGTCCCTATTAAACAGACTATGGAAACTTCTAGGGGTTCGTATTAGCATCCCGTATCCGGACTTAAGATTGAGGGTTTAGGGTGCGTAGGAGGTATAAGGTAGACATAGAGTAGAAAGCAAATGCCCGAAAGCAACAAATCACAAAAAGAATGATGCCATGCGGACACTAATGGTCACGAACCTTTACTGCAGATAGGAATACCATGCGCAAATCCAAGTTATAATGCTGAGAACAACATTGTCACGACTACCCCCAACCCCTAAGCCTTGAACACAGCTTACTCAATGGATCATCCATACCTAAACCCTAGACCCTAGGCCATGTGGCTTGCGCGTGGAGGGCAGGGACGCCTGAACTCTATAACGGATTTAGCGGGTTTGGGGTTTAGGGTTGAGGGGTTTAGGGTTCACTTCCCATTGATTATCAAATGTCTCATGAACTGAAGTGATCTATCATCCATATGGGAGTTTCTCCAAAGGACTGGTCATGAAAATTATGGGAACTCATCAGAGACAATACAAGGGCGATTTTGAGAAACTCCCACACAAGACTTCAGGAAAAAGCCCTGACCCTCAACTCCTAACCCCTAAACCCTTAACCCCTAAACACTAAACCCTAAACCCCATCAACCCTAACCCCTAAACCTTCAACTCCTACCCCCTAAACCCTTACGTCCTAACCCCTAACCCTAAACCTAAACCCTTACGTCCTAACCCCTAGCCCTAAACCCTAAACCCTTAAGTCCTAACCCCTAAAACCCCTAAGCCCTAAAGCCTTTCAACCAGAGAGGTCCTCCTTCGAGTCTAGAGCCTTCAAGCTTATCTGGAGGATTGCGTGGGATCGAGACCTTGGGCCGATTTAGTAGGTTTTAAGGGGGTAGGATTTAGGGCTTAGGGCTTAGGGTTCAGGATTTAGGGCTTAGGGTTCAGGATTTAGGGCTTAGGGTTGAAGGTTTAGGAATTCGGGTCTAGGGTCTAGGGTTTAGGACTAAGGGTCTAGGGTTACATAGGATTCATAGAAATTGATAGAAGTACAGTCCCCCTTAAGTAGATAAAATATGGTGTATATGGGGATCTTATCCAAAGCCATATTCTATCTGTTTAAGGCGGACTATATATCAGGATTCACAAGGGTTATAAAGGGGGATGATAACTTTGTTTAGGGCACCTACATGACGTAAACGCAAGAAAAATGCGTTCCCGCCGGAGCCCATCGGAACTGGCCTGCGTGGGACAAACAGCACTTTCGGTCCTTCCGAGGCCTCAAAATCACTGCTGCCACCACGCATCGCGTATTTCGCAGAGCATCCATGCGGCGACCATGACAAAATCCAGGGTCTCCAAGAGCATAGGCAGACCAGAGCATCTATGCCCAAAGCCGAATCTCAGTTTGCCGCAGTGAAGCACATCATGCGCAAGCAAAACACGTTAGGCCGAACTTCCCCAAGGGAAGTGGACTGTATGGTCTTGTCAACACAGCGACTGCGTGAGCATCCCGGACTCATGACTGTGGTGCAGGCGCTTGCAGTGTACAGACAAGCCCGGATGAAACCGCTGGGTCATGGTCCGAGGGACTTCCTGAACTCGGACACAGACAGTGCCTGGCTGAAGCTGTAAAACACTGACTCCGTTGTGTCTTTACCGCCCCCATGCGCGCAAAACCACAGCGACAGCACAAATTTCAGGATTTGTTGAGCAATTTTTCCCTTTTCTGGGAAGCCTCTTGGAAAGCGCCCGATGCCAGAAGCGCCACGCACAGCAGGGTTTTTGAGCTGTCCTCATGGCTGTTGCGTCTGAAGGCGCGCGTTTACGGCATGTAGGACCGTTTTAGGGTTCACGAATAATCATACATTCGGTTATAAGGTTCAATCGCTGTCCTGTTTATAGAACCAGTCGTCACAACCCATGAACCTTCAAGTGCCCTAAACCTTAATCCTCAAGCCGTATATATTCATATATATGTATGTACAGTGTGTGGACACACACACGCCTATAACTCCCTTTAACAGGTCCTAAGAGGTACCCCTACAAACCCTCCTAGAACTACCCATCCCGGGGTCCCATGAGCCTTCAAATACCCTAACCCTAAACCCTACCAAGGCAACTGCGAGTCCACGTTGGCGCCAGTGACTCCCGTGGTCCGGCTGTTCAGCCCAAACTCGATTACCTCAACAACAAGGCAGATGCGGTTAGGTTTAGGGCTTCGGGTTCAGGAACAACACAAGGGATAACAATAAGAATCAGTATCAAGAGTATGACGACAAGAATAGTTAAAGTGAAAGTATAGTACACTCCCCCAAACTAACATGGGAACCCATATAGTACCCTTTTAGAAGGACTGTAATCTTTATTGGGCCCTTTTTGAGTTTCCATGTTAGCTTCCGGGAGTGTAGTTTTGGGCCCAAGGGATAGGGCTTTAGGTTTTAGGGTTCAGCGATCGAAACAAGGCTCCCAAATATGACATCCTCACTACAAGGATCCCCACAGAAGGGTCCAAGCTTAAACATCCCCAGTATGGTAGCATATAACCCTTATACAACCCCTATGTATCCCCGTTACATTTTTGGGAAGCCCCCTTATGAAGCCCCTAAACCCTAAACCCTAAACCCTAAAACCTAAGCTACCAGGCTCAGCTTGATCAGGCCTCCATGAGATCCTGGACATTCCCAACGGGATGCTCCTGGCGCGTTAGAATATAAGGACCCTGGTAGCTATACTCCTACTATATTCTTCTTGGGGTTCCCTGTTTGGGGTTGAACCCTAAACCCTAAACTCCAAATTAAAAGTTTACATTTGCTTGTCCGCTTCCACTAGATAATCTCTACATCCCCAAATCCAGCAGTTTCCATTACATTTTCCACTCCTCCTAACTGACCCTATAGAATCCTCCAAGAAGGTTACTTCATCGAGTTCCCATGACGATGCGCCCCAAAACCCGGCATGCAATGTGCTGGAGACGGAACAATGCTTGGAGGGTCAGGATCCGCTGGTAGGGTTGAGGGTTCAGGGTCAGGGGACTTAGTAAGTATGCTAACAGTAGGGATGACTGGAGTTACAATGTAGCTTACTTGGGAGTTATAAATCTACTTACTAAGTGCCGCTGACCCTCCACGTAGTTTTGACAAGCCAATATGTCTTCCCGAGAGATTGTGTAACGCGCTTGGGCTGTCACTTCACAGCATCAGCAAAAATACTTTTGAAGATCTGCTCGTCTGATTCAACCATATGAGTTGTAGGCTAAACTCCTAGTATCCCCCTTAATAACCCCTATAACACTTCCTTGTATAATCCCCTATATAGCTCTGAGGAGTTTAGACTATGGCTCATATGCATGAGCTGCACTTCAGTAAGTCATAGGCTTAAGACTTCACCATGTTTTGATCTAGGGTTGGGATAATGGGAAGATGGACAAATGGAAACTACTATGGATTGTATTGGGGTTGTATAGGGATAATGTACAGGAAATGGAAACTACTGTTTAGGGTTTAAAGGGCAGGGATTCACTTCAGCTGCAGCGGGAGGGCTCCTGCAGCCCAGCAATGACAACGTTGCCTTTGGCATTCTCGCGGGCGTGCAAGATCTGCCTTCGTGCGGGCCCCAACTTGTATCGCAGCAAAAGCCAGACAACAAGTGGGTAGGCATATTACAAAGCACTAGACTTATCTAAGCGCACGACCCGGACCCTGACGCCCGCCTGTTGTTGAGGAGATCGAATAGCTTGCCGCAGTAGATCTCGTAGAAGGCAATGAAGACCCCGAGGTGCGAGTAGTCCTTCAAAAGCCCTACTGCCACAGAAAGACCGGCCTTTGGCTAGCTGGGAATGAAGGAATGGAAAAAAAAATGGAACTACCATAATGGGTACTGTGATACGATTTTAAAGAGTTTAGGGTTTAGGAATGGAAAAGAAAATGGAAACTACTATAATGGGCTATAAAGGGACTACTATAAGGATCCACTCCTTCATTCCTAGCTAACCAAAGGCCAGAAGAGTGCACTTGCCTCTACAAAGGCTAGGAGTAGCAATGATAGGCCAAATGGTTGTAGTTGACGGAAGTATTCATGTTTATGCGGCTAACGAATATGCACACTTCATGACACTGCAGTGGTAGTCATCATACTAAGCAGTCATAGTACTGAAGTACAAGTCCAAAGAACTGAAGCCCCTGGGACCTGCAACGCAAGGAAGAATGCTGGAGGTTTTGGTTATGAAGTCAGAGGAAACAACAAGGCAAACAAAAGCTTGACGGTGCTACTTGCTCTGCATGCCATCAGGCCTGCAGTTGCATCATGACATGATTAAAAACCCGAAACAGTAGTTTCCATTTACTTGTCCATGTTTGCTATGTATCGCCCATATGCCGCTATATAACGCCATGTATCCACATATAACCCTCCTCCCTAAACCCTAAACTCAGGTAGCATTACTATCTTTGTTACAGCGCTGGCAGGCCTTGCTTGCAACAGATCTGAAGATGTCCTCGTGGCGGGGTGAAGGTGCTTTGCCAATTTAGGTTAAGGGATCTTGGTAAAGGTGTTTTGTCAATTTGGCGAGGCTTCAAGGCCACCATGTGAAAGCAATTAAAATGTCCCGTACCCACTTGGAGGGTCACGGGGCCCCCTTGAAGCCCTATCAGTAACCCCAGTAAGCCTCATAAACTCCGTACAAATCCAGCTTCCATTCCGTTTTCCATGTTCTTCTCCATGATTGGGGTAAGATACCCTGAATCCTAAACCCTCAAGCCTAGGATACATAGAAAATTGTACAGGCTTTAAACATCTAACGGCACAAGATACAACAAAGTCGCCCATCAGTGGCTCGAAACTCCGGACACGGACCCTATGCAATTTCTGTAGACTTTAAATCCTAAAATATCCATTGCCGAAGCAACAAGATTTCTCTAGCACTACCCTGCGTAAACAGCTTGCTTACATGGGCCAGTGAGAGCAGCAAGCACAACGAAACGGTAAACCCTAAGGGTTCAGGGTTTAGGGTTGCCGGAACAAAAACATATAGTAGCTTCAATGTTACCTTCCTTTCCCCATGTTTATGGGTATACGTATACATGTATATAGACATATGTTTTAACCATTGATTGATTCGTCTGTTTATATGTGATAAGTTATTCTTGCGTATCCAATCCACCCCTAAATCCTAAACCCCAGCAAGGCCTGTGCTGCAAGCAGGAAGATGCCAGGAGTTCGCTCTTCTGGCGACAGGCTCTCCACCTGCGAGCATGTGCTAACATGTTTAGAGCTTAGGGTTTAGGGTTGGGAAAATAGGAGAATGGAAGAATGGAAGGATCGTATAGGGAGTCTATAGGGAAGGATTCTATAGGGGTATACAAGGATTTTATGGGCAAATGAAAAATGCAAACTACTGCAAATCTCAAAGTTTGGATTTGGGGCTTCAGGTTTAAGGTGTAGAGTTGAAGGTTTCGAAGTTGGTTTAGAAGGAAACCGGCCCCATACGCTGCCCGCGCATGATCACCAGACCAGTCCAAAAAATCGTCCCCAAAACGAGTTCCACCATTCTCAACAAAGCAAGAGTAATCAACCTCGCCACCTGGGTCTAGGGCTTAGGGTTCAGGAAACAACGCTCTGAAGACTGGAAAAAGCCTATATAACTTATATAACCCCAAATAACATGATCGCTTCCATGGTGCTTTCCATTCCTTCATTCCCTGCTAACCAAACGTATTTCATGTGACCACTACAGAAACCCGAGTTTCGATCTCATTTTGCATCTGTTTCTCCATTACCGGGTTCATATCCCTAAACCCAAAACCCGAAACCCTAATCTCTAATCTTTAAAACCTAGACCCCAAAAGTCCATTGCCGAAGCAACAAGACTTCTGAAGCACGAGCCCCGCGTCCTTAAAGTCTAAACCTAATCCCTAAAGCCTAAACCCTAATCCCTACACCCTAATCCCTAAACCCCTAAACCCTAAACCCGAATCCCTACACCCTAATCCCTAAACCCTAAAGCCCAAACCCTAAAGCCCAAAACCTAAACCCTAAACCCCAAACCCTAAACCCTAAACCCCAAACCCTAAACCCTAAACCCCAAACAATAAACCCCAAACCCTAACCCCCAATGGGGTTCCAGGTTCACCCTGCAAGAAGCTGCTCTGCAGGCGCACCAAGCGCTTGGGAGGCCCCATCATGGTGAAGGTCTTCCCGCTTCCTGTCTGACCATACCTCGAATGTTTAGGGTTTAGGGATTAGGGATTAGGGTTTAGGGTTTAGGGTTTAGGGTTTAGGGTGTCTGACCATACCTTGAAAAGCATGTCCCCATGTATCCATCTACGTCTTTGTACCGATTTAAGCAAACATCCCTGTAGATCCGTATACACAGAAGACGTTGCTGTGTATGTATACATAGACATGAACATGTACATATACACACCTATATATCAACATAGAACCCTTATATGTTTCTATACAAGCCTGTATAACACCTATATGAGCCATAGTCTAAACTCTGCGTATCCCCCCTAATGCCCCCTAAAATTCTCACCTATAAGATCCATTATAGAAGCCCTTTTAAGGAGTTTAGGTTCTAGCTAACCAGGCTTGAGACTTCCGATGATGAGGCAAGGCCAAGCGCCACTTCTGGTTTAGGGTCTAGGGTGTGGGTTTAGGGTTTGGGTTTACAATTTAGGGTTTGGGTTTAGCTAGCAGGAAGAAGAGAGAGACCATGATCGTATTCTGTGTTGGGAACTGCAAAGGGATTCCCAGAAATGGGGGACCCAACATAGATCCAGACGATACAAACTATATATCCCTGTATGAACTGAAATAACTTAAGCTCGATAATGTCCCTACACTGAAACCAACAAACACTCAACTGGGGCACGCGAAGCATGTACACTTGGCTCGGTGGAAGACCTTGGCCCAGGCACCGCTCTACGGGAGGTCAGCTGACAAGGGCTGACGGGTACTTACGGTTCAGGGTTGAGGGTTCCGAATGTAGGGTTTCAGGGTTGAGGCATTAAGGATGTGAAAGAAAAAAAAGAAAAGCGGAAATGACTGTACCAATTTTGGAGTTTAGAGCTGAGGGCAGAGGAGGGGGAAAGTCAGCATGAATAAGCCTAAACCGATTGTATTGGGACAACCCTTAAAACACTAGACCCTAAACCCTGACACCGCTGCTCCCGTCTATCCACCAATGATGATGCTGGGGCAACCGCAGCGTCAATGATCGGCTGGACGCAGGACCTGTAGAGCGACTCGTTGGTCACCTTGGCAAAGAGGTTTAGGGTTTAGGGTTTAGGGTTTGTACCCCTTAGGTCATACCCCTTTTTGGCTCCCCCAATATGCGCCATAGTTACTCCTAGCATCCCCCTTAATAGCGCCCATAATAGTCCTCTATATAATCCCTTACATAACTCTCTTTAAGGAGCTTAGACCCTAATATGGTTATGTAATCCCTACTGTAACCCTATATGCAGATATTTTCAGATTTTGTCTCATATAGCCCTGATCTAAGCCTTACATGAACCAATGTAGCTCCCTGGGATTCCTTCAAGGGATCCTAAAACCTTGGGTTGCCAGCCTAGGGGTACAACCCTGGAAACCTTGACTCCTAAGGTTTAAGATTTAAGATTTAGGAGTTAGGATTTAGGATTTAGAGCTTAGGGCTTAGGATCTAGGGCTGAGGGTTTGGGGTCGAGGGCTCGGGGCTTACTATCCATGATGTGTGAAAAAGCCCTGATGCATAGATGCAAGCCACGCATTTGAATTCTGAGCTTCTTGACAATGTCTTAGCTACGGGCCGTTTCATCAAATGCCTGATCGAAAAGGAAGTTGTGCTCCTTCCACAGAGCTTGAGTGCAACATGCGTGCTGCAGAGTATCCAGCCTTTTTATAGTGGCAATATGTGTACTAATAGCAATAATAATGGCAATAATAACAATAATAATACAAATGATAATACCCATATTTGCAATATTAATCAGAGTAACCCTTCGATAATCACGAAGGTTGTTGATTGCCAAGCGTGTCCTCTACATAGCGCGTGAGGTCAACCTTGAGTTTCGGCTCGCGCACTATCACGGCACTTTCCCTGGCAGGGTCGTTGCACAGCATCCTAAACCCAAAACCCAAAACCCTAAACCCTAAACCCTAAGCCCAAAAGCCCAAGCCCTAAACCCTAAACCCTAAGCCCTAAACCCTAAACCCTAAGCCCAAAACCCTAAACCCTAAACCCTAAACCCTAAGCCCTAAACCCTTGAGCTCCCAAGCTCCCAAAGCCCTCAGGCTTCTCTGCTCTATGCACTCCAGACCTGTACTCCCCTTAAGTAGATAGAATATAAGGGTTATATAGGGGTTATATAGGGATAATGGAAGAGAAATTAAAGCTACTATTTAGGGTTTAAGGTCCCCCTGAAGTAGATAGAATATGGCTTTGGGCATATGAAAATAAGATCCCCATATACCCCAGATTCTATCTACCTAAGGGGGACTCTAACCCTATCTAATGTAGCAGTTTCCATTTTCTTTTCCATTATCCCAATATAACCCTAACATTCTATCTACTTCAGGGGGACTATACCATAAAGACGGGCCACGCCCACTCAACACCACATCTTCTGAGCAAACTCAGGCTACATCATGCGCAACAGGCCAAAGCACCTGCACAGCACAACATCTTGTTGTGCTGTCTGAACCTGCCAGCATTTGGTCAAAATCACAAGCAGATCCGCAGCGCAAGTCACAAAGGAATATAATATAGTCCCCGTGTAGTAGATAGAATATGGTATATATCGGGATCTTATTACAATATACCCAAAGCCATATTCGATCTACTCAATAGGGTTTTGGGTTTAGTTACACACACACACACTAGTAGCTTCCATTTTTCCATTGTCCCTATATAACCCCATATACTATATAGTAGTCTCCATCTTCTTTTCCATTCTCCCTACGTAACCCCAATACACAAAACCCTGATGACACTTACTTTGACGTTCAGAGTAAGTATAAATCAATCATAACCGTGCCTACAACCCAACTGGGAACCATATTTCGGGCCTCCCTCTTGTTCATTGGCCGCTTGCGGACCACCACGCTAAGCCGCGATGTCCGCGATGGCTTTGGCTCAGGTGCCTCAGAGCAGATCATCTTGCCAACTTATACAGCCCCTGTCTAACAGTAATAATAATAGTCATGATAGTAATTATAATCATGATAGTAATAATAGTAATAGTAATTAGGATGCATAACTTGCGAAGACTTGAAGAACTCTCTGATGAAAGCTGAGGGCCATACTGCTACTGCACCAGAGGTGCTATTCCGGGGCGCATTGACAGCCCGAGTGCCAGGAGCGGCAAAAGGAATACTGCACGGGGCAGAAACATCTGAAGAAAGTGTGGCGCCAAGAAACTGTAAAATGGGCCTAAATACTTGCCAATATCATTTGCGATCTACCTGAGGTACCTTCTACCATCATGATGTGGGAATTCAGACCTGTAGTATTGGCAATTGTTTAGGCCACCTAAACCCCAAACCCCTAAACTCCTAAACCCTAGACCCTACAGTAGCAAGCAATTTGTCCATGCCTGCCAGACCCGCAACCAGCCGTGCCGACAGATGGTCGGCTCGGCTGCACCGGGCTTTGAAAGCCATATGCTGTGTTCTGCGAGGGCCCCTGCAATCAGGTAGCGGTGTAGGGTTTAGAGCTTAGGGCTTTGAATCCTTAAACCTTAAACCCTTACGATCTGTTCCCTGTGGGTATGCTTCAATGTAGTCATGGGGGTCTTTTTACGCGGGGGAGTCCAATTTGGGGGGTCCTTTGGGGGGGTCTTGGCAACAGATGTTGCTCTGCTACACAACTGGTCGAATCCAAAAGCCTGCGACTTGCTGCCGGAGATCACCTGCCCAGATCAGTTTATGTTACAGTTTAGGGTTTGGGGTTTGGGGTTTAGGGTTTAGGGTTTAGGATTTAGGGTTTAGGGTAAGAGTTCCCAAAATGCAAAGCACTGCAAGACTGCAAGACTGGTAGCTCTGGGCTCAAAGTCTACGCATCATGGGACCCAAACCCGGAATCCTAAGTTATCGATTACGTAGCTTCCATGTTCATCTGCATTCCACCTAAATACTTATATACACATCTACATCTACAAACATATGTACACATATACACATGTATATATATATACATAAATACACGTCTGGGAGATTCCGAAAACTGTGGTCCTATTCTTTGCGACTACCCTAAATAAAAAGCCCCGTACTACAAAAACTAAAAATTGACAACCCACTATTCTACCCTGACCTTGGGAGCCCTGATTGGAGGGTCAGAGGGACCTAGATGAGCAAATATACTTACACTTCACTTAGAATGCCTAGAACCAACCTAATAACCCCAGTTATCCCCATCATTAACCTACTCGATAAGTCTCTGTGACCCTCCGAGTGGGGTAAAATCACTTCCCGCCGTCACAGTCCCGGAGCCAGGCGAACGCGCCCGAGCTCGCGAGGTTTGTCTAGTGCCTGCTCCCGTGTCGGGTTTGGCGGCAAGAGGGTTTGGAGGGTATGAAAAGGTTGAGTGTCTGGGGAAGAGGGTTTTAGGGTTTGGGGTTTAGGGTTGGGGGTTGCTGGGCTAAGACTTTGGCGTTGAGGATTTGAAGTTTTAGGTTTGGGGTTGAGGTCATACTGCACACCGCGCCTGTGATGCCCACAACTTGCCGCATCATCAAAGAGGCCTTGCAGTCAGCAATACAGCAGGCAAAAGAGCACTTCAATTCTTTTCGCAGACCCTTGGGGGTGCCAAATCTCCCACATCCACGGTTGCTGACCACACCGATAAAGAAACACCCACCGCAGATAAAGCCCATGGAATGATCGAAGCTCCTAGTGTCCCCTTGAATATGCCCTATAGGAGTCCCCTATAAAATGCCCTATATTATTCATATAACACCCCCTTTAAGGAGTTTTGATTATAGCTCACATATCCACAACTCAACCTCCGAGGACTTTGGGCATTTGGGTCGTTCTATAGATCTGCGTCCCCGCGAAAATCCTTCTTATGCTGCTGCCCTAAACTCTTAACCCTAAATTTCAATCCTGGTAAGCATGAGATGCTAAACGCTAAATCCTAAACCCTAGACTCTAGACCCTGTACCATAAACCCTAACTTGATACCCTGACAAAGGGACCCCTGTTTTTGTGCGCGTTCCGCGCAAGTCCCACTAACAAAATCACGACATGCCGCGGCCTCCCAGCCAGGTCTGCGCCCGAATCCTGGGTTGAGGGTTTAGGGCTTTAGGAGCTTAGGGTTTAGAAGGGTTAAGGGTTTAGGGGTTTGGCGTTTAGGGTTTAGGGTTAGGTATGGGTTTTTGATTGGCTAGAATTAAAAGCTAGCAGGACGTCTTGCATCACTGTAGGCATTTGGTATCGCTCCACCCTCCGAGAATCCCACTTCATTTACATTTCTACCACTTTTCTTTTTTTGCTCGCCACCTGCCCGTGTCCTCTATATGCCACATCTATACTTGTTTCTCACATTGAACGCCCAGGGGGAGCCTGCAGAAATCTCCCAACAGGCTTCAGGCCCGTGGCAATGTATCTCAAAGATTGAGGGCAGTCTGCATTAACTTGAACTGAAAATAAACTCGCGTTCTTGAATTGGGCCCACCGAAGGCAGGCCTCCAGAGGCTGAGGCCTCCAGACATCTCAAGGGAGGGGCCTTGGGCCAATGCCTTCAGGGAGCCTCCAGCCTCCTGGGGCCTCCAGCAGGAAAACCCTAAAATCCTGAAGGCACAAAATCAGAGCACAGCCCTATTAAGGTTTTAATTTCGAATATACATGGATATAGTGGTCGAGGTCAATCCCCATACACACATAATTACCACAAAGGTAGTACGAATCATAATCGCCCCTTACTAGGACCCCTTGATTTAAGGATACTTCATCGGAGGGAAATGACCCAGCAGAAAGGCTCATAAACGCTTCAATGCTACTACACAAATGTCGTTGCATGCTCCTGCAGGGGTGGTTCTAAATCAGGGTCCCTATTTGGGCCCCCCTGTTCCCTGCCATTCCTATATACAGAGAGAGAGAGAGAGAGAGAGAGCGCGAGAATGTACTCAAAGATGCCCCCTACTTGCTAGCGCTGGTATCACGGGAAGAACAGGGATTTTCCTTCTCAACCTCCTCCCTAAACCCTAAACCTCAAATCCTCAACTACTTGTAAGGTTTGAGTTTCAGGGCTGAGTATTGGTACCAAACATGATGATTCATTCCATGAATGCATCTTGCATCATCTTGCAGACGCTTCACGGCCGCCCTGTACGTGCAGACATAAAGCTTGCCTACTCACCTTGCCATACAACCGCCCCTTGGGTTCTCCTTACCTCAATCAAACTTAACTATGGGAGAAACCAAGGGGAGGCAGTACAGGCTTCGGGCCAGAGTGAACCGATGGAGGCAAGATAGCCAAAACATGAGCAGCGCACCATCATTGCCACCAGGATCATCCACAGAGGCAGCAGCGTTTCATGGTCTACAGTTGACATGTGTTGAATGCTGGCTCTGTCGACAAATTAGTCGGTTTTGCTTTCTGCGCCCATGATCGAATCTGGATTGCAGATGGTGCGCTGTGAATGTTCTGCGATAGCCTGGTCACGTGAATTGCGGCACCTTGAGCTTGGGCCAAGCAACGCAGCAAGTGGTGTGTGTGTGTGTGTGTGCGCGCGCGTGTGTGTGTGTGTGTGTGTGTGTGTGTTTTTTGGTGGGCCTTTGTCACTGAACCAGGAGTCAAGTGAAAAGTGCCGAAGGAACGCGATGAATCCCTGCACAAAGCAAGACTTTTTGCCATATGACCACAACATGTCCAGCATTCTATGTTCCGCAAAATTAGTATCTTCAAAGGGTGCACTGCATTAAGACCGTGATGTCTCAAACATGCCTCGCCTCCTACATACCCTACAATTGCAACCCTGAAAATGAAAGCCATACACCAAAAAAAGACGCAAATCGTACAACCCCAATATAATCCCTATATAATCCCAATATATGCTTAAAATTCAAACCCCTGCTTGCATGGGATGTGCATTGCTTTGAAGGCCTGTTCATACCAATGAACCCCTCATACGGTCGCTTACACACACCAAAGTTTCTTCTTCTCTGATGGATCCAGCGCTGAAAACTGCCTTCCCTTTTTTTGCCGTGTGCGGCAGTGATCAAGGATCACATGAACTTAGCGATGTCAATCCTCTCCAAGTCAGCAATCCGGGCAAACATTTGCACAGGAAGCCTCTTGCACTAGTGGGGGGTTTACCTCAGCTCAGGTGCCATTGGCACCGTCTCGAAGATGAACTAGGGCTTCAGAGAGTTGAAATGTTGTCAGGTTTAGCATGTGCTGCTGAGCTTACAAAGTCATCCGAATGGAAACAAAAGCAGGCAACGCACGGGATCTGCAGAGACCGGGTTGAAGCGTGCGGCCAGTGTAAGTGCCAAATGCGCGTGATTCTGCACCTGATGAAGTTGAAAGCCCATTGACCATGGGCGTGTCTGCTAGAGGGCGGAGCACGCAGGGCTCCGGGGGTTTGAATTGCTGGAGCAGGAGCGGCGACACCGGAACTCAACCTTGAAGCCACCTGGAAGGAGACCAGCACGGCCCATCGCTAGGGGCTCGCGAACCCAAGGCAGAATATTGCAAAGCATACCTGGCGTACCTCGACTTAGCATGCCGCGTAGTTGGGGACGGTGACCAGCAACATGACAACATGAGACGCAGGAGCCGCTGCGACTTGGTCTGGCACATACACCAAATGGCCACCATCCTCCTCCACAGCTATCGCGCCCCGCCCGTGCCCGGTGGGGTTTGCACTCTGAGCTCTGGCACGGAGAAGAAAGCTAAGGTGGAGGCAGAGGCAGCGTGGCACCAGCAAATTCCAGAGTCACAACGAACGTACCAAAAGCCTCCCCGCCAGCTGCTCACTGCCGAGCTGGCTTCAAGCTATGGAGACATGGTACACGGTACAGGTCAGGATGTATCGTCCACGGATGTGTCACTCACCGGAGGCACTATAGGCATCCGCAGCTTGAGCTCAGCGAAGCACATGACCTCTTTGCAGAAGGCGGCCAAGGCAGCCGAGGCGGGGGCAGCCTCAGGAGGAAGGGATCTGGGACCGACTTCGGCACGTAGCACACACTGCTTTGGCGGCAAATGTCGCAATTGCCTATGAATGCAGAGGAAACACTGGTAAATGCTTGATTTGGGCATCCATGCCGGCCTGCATTCCTTGATCTTAGAAGTCATCGAATTTCCCGAGCCAAAGACGCGCTGTCTTGGCGGTGATGAAGCGGG
>CAJNIZ010001452.1:9133-28924 GCA_905231905.1 Symbiodinium pilosum
TAACTTCGTTCAAGTTCCTTAACAGCCCTGAGAGCCGTTTCAGCCCTGGGACCGTAGGGTGCTGCATGGCCATGCGCTTGGTAGTCTTCAATGTTCCGCTGCGCATCGTTTTGGTGATAGACTGCACCTGCGGGATGTGGGGTTTAGGGTTTAAGGTTCAGGGTTTAGGTTTAGGGTTTAGGACGGCTTAAGGTTCTGCAGAGGCCATGAGTACAGCAATTATGTCCTGCAGAGCACGAGGAACAAAGTATATACTCAGACTGACGTTGAAGCCCAGTGGTTAAAACTATGAACCTGCATGGACCGAATAGAAGGCGCAAAACCTCATCAGGAACAAAGGAAACCCTACTTTGCTATATGCCCGTATTAAATTCTTTAACAGCAACCCAGGGAACTCAAGAATTACGCAGGTTTTTACCATCCCGAAGGTCAGGAAGGTCGGGCATTGCAGGACCCAGTTGCTGAGCTCTCCAGGCCGGAAGTCTACTCTTTTCATATAGGAGTTTAGGAACGTCACAGGTGCAGAGTTACCGAGAGCAGTCCCAGTCGGCCCACATAAACCCAGTTTCCATTTCATGCTCCATTTGCTTCTCGACTTTAACAGTTCTCGATTCCCTGTACAAGCCCTAACAAACCCTACAATCCGCTGCCTGTTCGCGCGACTCCTCCATGAGTCCCAAAGTCGTCAAGGCACCTGGATCTAACTTTGTACGGGTCATACCCAACCCTACTGAAAGGCTTCCTTACATAAGGGTCATACAGGGATTATATGAAGGCATAGGGATTAAGATTTAGGGGTTAATAACCTATATAATCCCAGTTTCCATTTCATTTTCCATTTTCTTTTCCATTTGATTCTCCATTATAGTAGGTACCCCTAATTTTGGGAAACCCCCATTTGCCCCCAGGTAGGGTTTGCTTGCAAGCTCGTGAGCCGCTTGACTTAGTAAATTTACTCAGGCAAGCCGTTAGGGAACCCAAGTAGAGACATGCTAAACCCTTAAAGAGCATCTAAGGTTGGTGGTTCAAGAGTCAAGGGCTTGAGGCTAAGCATGTGGGCTAAACCCTACACCCTAAATCCGAAACTCATGCCTCTTGCCTCCAAACAGAAGAGCCCTCTAGCTGCCTCTAACCTCTAAACAGAGACCACAGCGCCCTCCCCGATTCCCAGGGTGGTCAGCGCTGTGGCGGTGGGTGGAGGCTCCACTGGCCTGAGATAGATGCGGCTGAGGATTTAGGATTCAGGGTTTGGGGCTTAGGTTTTAGGGTGTAGGGCTTACGATTTAGGGCTTGGAGGGTTAGGGTGCAGGACGTCGGGTTTAGGATTTTGGGCTTGTACCGCAGCTCTACATGATACGTGAAGTCCCGCGCCCCTAACCGAGTCTTCAAAGCCCTACAACCAGGCTTAAGAATTTGATTTGAGAGCTTGCGATCAAAAGATCTATGGACCGACAGCCCTTGAATCGTTGAATGAAGGAACATTACGGATCATCTAAGGCAAGCTGCATGCAATAATCAGGTTGTATTCAAAACCAAACTGAACAACTTTCTCTTGGTAGTTGATTCAAGTACGATCATTTTTTGGTTTAGGGTTTAGGACTACATTCTTCGGAGATACTCTACCCAATGGGGTAAAAGCTGCGCCTCATGGCACACGACCCTGATCTTGAAGTCGGCATAGGTGGGTACATTACGAAACGCTAGCGCTACCAGCACTGGTAGTCATAAGGGATTCTACCCTAAACCCTATACCCTCTAGACCCTTCACTGTCTGATTATGGCTGAGGTTGCTCCCTACCTGGGAGCCCTTAATCAGGGTTTAGGGTTTAGGGTGGAAAGTCAAGGGCCTTTACGGTACCTCCGGGCCCCAGGGTATGAGGCCTCAAATAAGCCCTAAAACCCAACACCCAACATCTATCCAGACTTGAAGGGTCCCCACTCGCTAGGGCTAGGGTTCAGGGATTCTTGGTTCAGGGCAGTTCCATGAAGGAAGTTTACCGTGGGAGCAGTTTGTATAAGGGGCATGTACTTTTCCTTTTGGATTCTGATGCGGTACATAATAAGCTGAAGTCTCCTTGGACTTCTCATAACAGTATTATTTCCATTAATTCCTCGGGGTTATACTAAAAAACTCCTAAGGAGACTACAGTAAGGAGGTACGCAAGGCTTATGTAACATCCCATTTTGGGAACTCCCCCCCTGTAGTTGCGTTAGACTCGTCAGATCTGGCCGCTCCTCAATAAACTTAAGGTCTCTGGCCAAATTACATGTGACGTCTCAAAAACATAATCTCATCCTTAATGCCCCTGCGCTCCCTCCAATTCGATGGTCCAGTCATTTTGCTCCCTAAACCCTTAACCCTAAACCCTAGACCCCAAAGCCTGAACCCCAAACCCCAAACCCCTCAACCCTAAACCCCAAACCCTCAACCCCAAACCCTAAACCCTCAACCCTAAACTGTAAACCCAAACCCTAAACCCTTCCACAGGCCAGGGTCTTTGGGAGATCCTCCTCCGAAGCAAACAGCTTCCTGACTTCGTCGAGCTCGGTTTCGGGCGTAAGGGCTTTAGGGTTTAGGACTTTCGGGTTTTAGGGCTTTAGGGCTTTGGGGTTTAGGGCTTTAGGGTTGAGAGTTTCAGGGTCTCAGGGATTAGGGCTTTAGGGTTGAGAGTTTTGGGGTTTTAGGGTTTAGGGCTTTAGGGCTTAGGGCTTTAGGGTTTAGGGTTGAGGGCTTTAGGGTTTGGGGGTAAGGCTTTAGGTCACGTCCTCCCCTTTTGTAACAGTTAGCACCTTCATCAAAACCTTTTAAGGACAGTTGCCGGGATGATGGAATGATCCAAGGTTTTTGTTTCGGGTTTAGGGTTTAGGGCGTCAGTCCTTGAACCATGGGCTCTGTTGGGTGCGCCTGTGGCAGGTTTAGTAGATATCAGGCCACTGAAGCACTACGAGTATGCAGAAGAGCTGCAAGTAGAAGCCTGGATGGGGGTTTTATATGGGGAGTATATACGATGGGGTTTATGTCGTTATTTTATGGGGATAATGGACTATTTAGGGTTTAGGGTTTATGAAATTTCTGAGTTGCCGGTGAGGAACTTGAATTAAGTTACCACATATTATGGGCACACAGTAAATACTGGGGTTTCCTTTTATAGCAACTTATCTTAAATTCCTTTACAGCAACCCATGTTTTGAGGTCTGCTTGAGGTACCTCATACCAGAATCATAAACCCTAAACTCTAAAGGAAACCAGACCCACAATATTGGCAAGAACTCCCAATAGCTCCTACGTTAATGTATACCCCTCATTAATCAACCCCCTCCCCTCCATGGAGATTATAATAGGGATCTTAATGTTAACTAATAGCATTAAAAGCAGGGGGCTTATTCATCACGGGTCTTTCCGCATCATAGTTCCCTTTCCACAACGGGGGAGGCACGTCTTCTTGTTCGGGGGGGGGGCTACTGGGAGCAACCTAAAGCTCGCGTCCTAATGCAAAAAGCAAGATCTAGTTACGCCACCCCACATGGTCATATGTTGGGTACTGCCCCACCCAGTAACAGTCTATAGTAGGGGTCCTATGGGCTATTTTGTAAACATATTAGAATGATTATGCAGCTGTTACTGGGTGGGGGCAGTATCCAAGTCATATGGCAGCTGAAAGTGTCCTAATTTGGGGGTTGGGGTTACCAAACTCCTCTCATCATTGCACTGTTGATACTGCATGACCTCAGTATACTAGAACACCATAATCCCAAGCACTCGGGTCCATGTAATGTCAACAGCAAGACGCGCAATGGCCACCTGTTGCCTGCAGTCCTATTCTTTCAGTCCTTGTTCTCCGGTAGGAAAGTCTTTAGAGCACCCCTGAACCCTAACCCCTGAAGCCTCAAGTACAACACATCCATTGCGCGGCTTAGGGTTTAGGAGGCTTTGGAGAGGGAGTAGTAGGGTCCCGTCGCATACCCGACTATGACTGGAAGTCCGTATACACCCCCGGAACGTAGTCCTAAACCCTGAGCCCAAGACCCAAAGCCTTCCCATCCTAAAGCCTAGACCTTGAACCAAGTCCTAATTCCTGAGGCCTAAATCCGCCTATGCATCCAGCCTGCCTTGCCTCTGTCCTTCTTGCAAGAAACCCCAAGCTGAGCCACAAATGAAGGTATAAGCTTAGGGTTTGGGGTCAAAGGTTTGGGTTTGAGGTTAAGAGCCCCTTTAATGAAACCCCTGCACTATCCTAGTTGAGTAGCGTTTTTCTTCGGTGGCTAGGCCAAGTAAAATTACGTAAATTCCACTAACAAAATAACATACTAAACAGGAGCACATAATCTTACTCTACCTTGGGGGGTTTTGTTTCCTCAAATATCAAAATAACATTGCTCAGCTTCCAACCCCTAAACCCTAAACCCCTATACCCTATACCCTAAACCCGAAACCCCTAAAACCCTAGACCCTATATATACCTGAAACCCTAAACCCTAAAGCATCAGGAGGTGAACCCCTTAACCATCAACCTTAAACGCCCACAACCCTACACCCTAAACCCCCGAAAGCCCTAAACCTAAACAGCATCAGGAGGTGAACCCCTAAACCCTACACTATAGCCCTAGACCATGAACCCAAAACCCCTATACCTTCCCAGCTTCCCATCCCTAAACCCTAAACCCTAAACCCTAAACCCTACAACCCCTAAACCCTAAACCCTACAACCTCTAAACCCTGAACCCTAAACCCTACAACCCCTAAACCCTGAACCCTACAACCCCTAAACCCCCTTACGCCATCCCAGTTTCCACAGTGGCATCTTCGTGGCCCAGATAGTGCGGTTGTTCTCCGGGTTCTCGGGATCGCACTCCACCACATCCAGGCCCACCTCGTGAGGGGGGAAGGCTTAGCCTTAATGGCTAACAGTTTAGAGCGTTTAAGGGTTTAGGGTTTAGGGCTTGGGAAGCTTTAGGGGTTTGCGTTTTGGGGTTGAAGGTTTCGGGTTCCGGGGTTTAGGCGTTCAGGTTTGGGGCCTGTTGAGAGTAAGAGGGGCATTTAGAATGGAAATTTAGAATGGAAAGAAATGGAAGATCAAAAAATGTGGGCTGAGTCCATGGAAGCTGAGGGGGGGGGTAGGGTGTAAGGAAACTGGAGAATCAAGCGGAGAAGAACATCAAAATGAAATGAAACTCTCTGGGGCGGGCGAGGGAGGCGGGTGTGGCGGGTATACAAGTTTATGTATGGGTTCTGTCAGATTTAGAAAAAGAGGATGTTGGTACCCTCCTCCCCGGGACTAAAAAAACCTAAGAGTGTTGTGATAGTCATAAGATCCTTGTTTGGGGGGGTACGGTTACCAAAATCGCCTTGTCAGTTTCAAGGGAGCCTGAGGGCTTCAAGGGTTGTAGGGTTTGGCACGGTTTGGGGGGAGTTATGGTTTGTGGCTTTGGGATGTGTCCGGCTATCATCCAGAGGCCTAAACCCTGAACCCTTTCACCCCTTGAAGGGTTTGGGGAGTTGACTCCCTGAAAAGGGCGAACCCCGAAAACCCTCTACAGTTTAGAGTTCAGGATTTAGGGATACTACCACCAAAAATCACATGGAAAATGAAATGGAGACTGGGACTATGCAGGAGTTACCTGAGACATCCCTACACCCCCGCAACAACGCTGCCTCCGAGGTATCGAGGAAGGCAAGACCGCCCTCACCCATTGGGATGGGTACCTGAGTAGCGTTGTTGCTGATTGTTGAACCAAGTACACTCCGGGAAACTAACATGGAAAACCAAAAAGGGCCCTATAAAGACTACAGCCCCTCTAAAAGGGAATGTATGGGTTTCCATGTTAGTTTGGGAGAGTGAAAGACAATGTCCTTCTTATAAAATGCCATACCCAAGAGGAGGATATACTCTTACTCTATTCTTCTCATAAGATGCCATGCCCAACGGGAGGATATACTCTTACTCTATATCGGGGGCCACAGTATTCCTTAACCTAAACCCTCAACCCTAAACACTAGTCCCCAAAGCCTAAACCCTAAACCCTAAACCCTAAACCCAAATAAGATACTACTCACCAAACATATCTTAACTCCTACTGTCTAAACATATCTTAACTCCTAATATCCCCCCTTAAGAAGCCCTATTATACTCCCGTAAATGATCCCCTAGATAACCCCTTTAAGGAGTTTGGACTGTAGCTCATATGGATTCCTAGCATACCTCCTAAGAGATTGTACCAAAGCATCTGCGGCATCAGCATGATTTCTGTTGCTTGGGATTTAGTGCCCCAGATAAGCAGGCAGCGGAAAGAGCCCTTCTATGCACACGGGCGCAGGCCTACTGGTGCTTCCGGGGACACTGGGCGACCCAGTCACAACCTTTAAAGCTTACATGTTAGGGGTTAGGGTTAAGGTCTTCCAGTTGTGATGACTCCGATGGAAAGCCCGACAATATGAACATGCCTCTTCTAAGCACCTCTGTTTACTCCTGGGCAATTCTAAAACTGGGAGCTTCCCTGATAGATCCCCTGTCAGAAAGACGCCCAGATGAGGTTATGCTAGTCCAAAGAAGCACTAACTACTGGGTTGCTGTTAAGGAACTTAAATTAAGTTACCATAATGGGTATATATAGTAAATAATAGGGTTTCCCCAATGTAGTAACTTAAAATAAGTTCCTTAACAGCAACCCAGACTAGTCCAGGGATTTTCTTGAGAATGCCTAGCGAGCTACTTGGAATACCAAGATCCAGACCATGGCAGACGTGTGGCGCTTGTTCTAAAAGTTTCCGAAGATGAGGGACCATTGAGAATCGAGAATACACTTCCCTTAAAGGAGATCCTAACTCTAAACCCTAAACCCCAAATCCTACGCCCCAAAATCCTAGACCTCAAAAAGACATGGAAAAAAGGGAACCTACCTTACCCAGCTTGAGGATGTGAATTTTCAACAACTAAGATGTTAGCTGGGGGCGCGCAAGTAGGAAGGGGTTTAAAGCTTAGGGTTTCAGGTTTCGGGTTGAAGGTTCAGAAATTAAGGCCTGGTTTCCGGGCTTAGAGTTTCAGGTTCAGGGTTGGGGTTTAGGGTTCCCACTCTTACAAGTTGATCGCAATGTTCCCCAGCGCGGGACGTTATCACAAAGCTTTGCTACTTGGTATGTAAACAAGACCTGCAGCAGGCTTTTGGGGGTTTGGGCTTCCACCCTTGCCTTCCAGCCCTTCAACCTGAAAGCCCTACCAAAACACCCAAAAAATAGATGGGTGGTTGTCAAAATTGTGGTCCCTTTTGGGGTACCCTAAATATTAGGTGCCGTATTATAATAGGGATCCCAAAAAAGGGACCATAATTTTGACAACCACCCATATAACCCTATATTGAACCCTATATAACCCCATATAACCCATTATAGTAGTTTCCATATCCTAAATCCTAAACCCTAAACCCTAAACCGCATTATCCCTATATCCCTAAACATCCCTATGGACTTGTGATGACCAGCCACCTCGGCAATGAACTTGCCGGAGTAGGGCCCTTGGTACCTGCCAGGGGCAGGGTTTAGGGTTTAGGGTGAGATTTTGAAGGAAGTTGTTTAGGCTTCTGGGCTGAGGCCTCAGGGTTTCAGACGGAGGGGGGGGGATAGGATTCCAACCACCCTAAACCCTAAACCCTAAAACTCTAAGCCCCTGGCTCACCCCCAAACAATGGAGGCCCCAAATCCTAAATCCTAAACCCCGTGCCTGGGGTTGCTTCCAGTAGCCTTGGTGCTGCGGAAGCGGCGGCCGAGCATGGTTAGCTCCACGTACGTCTGGAAGTTGCTTCTGGGCCTCCGTGGTGGGTTTAGGGTTCAGGGTTTAGGGTTTGGGGCTCTGTAGAACCGTAGAACCCAAAAGCCCGATTAAGCCCTACTATACAACCCTACTAAACCGATTACGCGCTATTAAAACCCTATTACAACCCTATTAAACCCCACTTAAGTTAAAACCCTGTAAAACCCCATTAAAGCCCGATTAAACCCTACTATACAACCCTACTAAACCGATTACACGCCATTAAAACCCTATTAAAAACCTATTAAACCCCACTAAAGTTAAAACCCTGTTAAACTCCATTAAAGCCCATTAAAGCCCGATTAAACCCTTAATCCGTCAACCCCTTTTTCTCCTAGAAGCTCCCTGGACCCCACTACCTGGTACCCCTCTACTATTGAGGCCATATTCCTTCTGTATTTGGGTCTCAATGTGTAGTGGGGTACCAGGTAGTGGGGGTCCTGAGAGTCCCTAGGATTTTCTCTGCTGCAGGGCCAAGTGACAGGCTGTCGGCTTCCTCGTCACCGAAGACTTCAACCTGGCCCTCTTCCGGAAGCTCCTTTTGTGAGGGTTGCCTAGAGGGTTTTGGGTTTAAGGTTTAGGATTTAAGGTTTAGGGTTTAGGCTTTAGGGTTTAGGGTTTAGCGGTTACGGAAGCTCCTTGTGAGGGTTATAAGTTATAAGGGTTACCTAGCGTTTAGGGGTTAGGGTTTACGGTACGTATAGGGATGAACCCTAATTTTATTTATGAATAGTTATTTTGGTGGTTAAACCTGGTAAGAAATATTCCTTGTATAAGGTACTATACCCACAAGGAGGATATAATCTTACTCTATATCGGGTTGAACCCTGCAACCCTCAACTTACTGGTTCTTCGTGGGGAATAGGGGAATACAGTCCCTATACAAGCCCTCTACAATCCCAATATAGTCTATATATAATCCCTATCATAGGAGGCTATACTATATTTATCTATTTATTATTTATATATCCTCCCACACTCCCTACTAATCCGCAGCAAGTCAAGCGTGGTGAGACATGGAGTCGGAGCTGGAAAGCCTAAGCAGGGTGCCCACTCATCAGGGGAGAATGATTGGGAATCCCCCGGGTTTAGGGTTTAGGGTTTAGGGCAAACCCCAAACCCTACACCCTACTTGGAGGGTCAGGGGGACTTAGTAAATAGGTTAATGATGGGTAATTGGGGTTACTATATAGCAATAAACTCTATTTAAACCTTAAACCCTAAGCCAACAACTCTAGATCCTAAACCCTAAAGCCTAAGCCCTAGACCCCAAGCCCAAAACCCTAAACCACGCAATGAGATGTGCTCACTGTCTCCAAGCCGTTACACAGGGACTGCTATAGCAGGGATTACTGGAGGGTTTAAGGTTTAGGGATTAAGGGCCCCATCCCTCACTAACTGGCAGTAGCTAATCCCCCAAATCCGAGACCATAATATGAGCCACAGTCTAAACTTCTAGTATCCGACTTAATAACCCCCACGACAATCTAGTATATAATCCCCTATGCAACCCCCCTTTTAGGAGTTTAGACTATAGTCCATATTGGCAATGATCCCTAGAAGCCCCTGTATACACCCAGTGTCCATTTAATTTTCCATTTGCTGTTCCACAAGCTTCTACATTATTCTGCCCTGAACCCTGAACCCATGTTTGTTGAAACAGGCTTTCTGAGTTCGTGCGGTAGCAGGAACCCTAAGCCCATAAACCCCAAATCCGACATCTTATTTTGGCCGCCCTCCTCAGATTTGACCTTGCTCCATGTGGCAGGTTCTGCATAGATTCCGGGAACTAAGCGACAAACCCCACTATTCTGAGCCTGTATATGCCCTACCTGGGCAGCGAGATGCGCTGAAGCGTTTTGAAAATGGGTCCCGGCGAAACCCTAAACCCTAAACTCTGAAACTGAAACTGCCTCCCATGACGTCTTATGAGGGTGATCCCGGGGTAGGGGTCCTGGGGTTTGTTATGCAATCCGCAAACCTGAGGCCTCCATTCCTCTCACGGTTGATGCTAGCAGCCCTGCATGACCCTATGGTGCCCCGTGAATAAATAGAAGATGGAGTATATGCAGTCGTTATTATGAGGGGGACTATACGCATCCTGCGCCTGGGAATTCAGGACACTAGCACTTGTGCACCCAGGTTGTTCTATGGTACATCCTTATACATTCCTATTTCACCCTGTGTATCCCTATACAACCCAAAATAGCCCCTATATGGCGAGTTCCCTACAGAGGGGGACCCAGTATAATCCCAAAACCTATCCAAACGCAATAGTCCATAGTTATTATGGGACTCACAGAAAGAGTCCCTCAAAGTTTGGAAACTCCCGAATAACCCATTTATACATATCTATCTATATATATATATATATGTATCTCCCTCTCTCTCTCTCTCTCTCAGGACTCGCTCTTATTTCATCTATTTATCTACCCTCTATCCCGTCGCTCCTTGCGCAGGTCCGGGACATCGGCGGATCTCAAACCCAGCTCCAGGCGGAACCACTGCCTCCCGGTTCACGAACTTAAAGGAGTCATTCATGGAGGCTCTCCAGTGTTTAGAGTTAAGTGAGCATAACATGTATAAAGGGGGGTTGAAAAATTAAACATGCCGTTTGAGGGTGTACCTGCAATGAAATCTTCATTTTATTGGGGTCTGCATCGGGAGCCCCCTATTTACGGAAATCTTCAAAATAAGTTGTCAGAAGTGGACCTCCATCATGAGAAGCACGGCTTTTGCACGGTGGTAACTTAAGTCAAGTTCCTGAGCAGCAACCCAGTCAGTGTGCTGCAGCAACCGAAGCCATTTAGAGCAAGTCTTTGGGTTTGGTGTTGAACCCAGACCCGTGATTAACAAACCCCCGCCCCTTCATAGGGATTATAATAGGGATCCTTAGTATAAAGGCCCTGAAAAGGAAGGGGTTTATTAATCATGGGTCTACATTATGGTTTGGGGTTTCGATCAAGCTCTAACTCCGCAAGAACCCCAGACCTCCCCCATGCTCATATCTCCCTTGATAACCCCTATAATGGAGAATCAAATGGAAAAGAAAACGGAAAATGAAATGGAAACTGTATTATAGGGATTATAATGAAAATTCAATCTCAGCTGCTGATTAGGATGGAGTATACTCGGCAAAACAGACGTCTCTTTCAGCACGATCTAACAAACGTGGGGTAACTCCCCATTTTACCCAAAAACTGTCCTTCCAGAGATGTTACCCACCCAGACCCCTGGGAGGATCTAAACATTAGATCCCCTATATACACCCATTAGAACCCCTATATAATCCTTATATAATGTCCATATGGTTCTAGGGGATCTAATTTTTCGATCCCTTTGTGGTCTGGGCAGGGCTATTGGAACTCCGCGTACCTCTGGCGGAAGCTGTTTCCAAGCCCCAAGCCATCCAAGGATCCACCCAAAGCCCACCAACCCAGGTTCAACATTTGGGGGATTGTCAAAATGATGGTCCCTTTTTGGGTCCCCTAAATTAGGCCCCGTATTAGGCCCCGTATTATAGTAGGGACCCAAAAAGGGACCATAAATTTGACAATCCCCCATTTAGGGTTAGGCTACCCAAAATAAACAGGACCTGAACCCCCATTTGCAAAACAGACCTCATGTGCGACCCTAAGCCCTCAACTCTGAAATCTGTGTTCTCGGGATGCCCCTTGGCCCTAAGCCCTGTTGAGGGTTTAGGGTTTAGAGTCTAGGGTTGTCCTGAACCCCGAAAACCCCAAACCTAAGAAGAAGGTCATTCTCAGCCCCCAACCCTGAACGACATTCTAGCTTACATCTTCTTTCCCAGTTCCCTATATACTCCTCTATAATATAACCCCTTTCCGGTTCTTATTTGGGCGAAATGATCCCTAAACCAAACCCTAAACCCTAAACCCTAAATCCAAAACCCTAAACCCTAAAACGTTGAGCGCAAGCTGCACGGTCTCCGACTCTGCAATAGCCGCACCCAGGCCAGCCCCATCGCTGGAGCCAACCACCTGGAGTTGCACTGTAGGGTTTAGGGCTCAGGGCTGAAGGCTTAGGGTTTAGGGCTTAGGGAGGATGATGGATAGGGGACCTGTAGGAGCATACAGGGGTGTACAGGGCTCTAGCAGCCAAAAAAAGTTTGGGGGTTGGAGTCATGCTTTTTGTGGGGCTCAGGGTTAAGGGCTTAGCTGTCAGGACTTAATTGGGTTTGGGCGTTTCTGGCTCAAATTTTCTGGCTGTGATCTTGAGTTGTAGGCGGCCAAGTTTAGGCGTCAGAACTTTGGAGTTTAGGGCCATTGGAACAACACTTTCCCTACAGCCGCATCAATATTCATCGTTGTTGAAGTGTGTGCCCTGTTGGGCAAAAAAAAGAACAGGAAGAAAAACTGCGACGTCTTTGTTTTGGCAAAGGCTGCTACAGGACTTCAGCGTACAGCAAGCACGTGTTCTTCACTTTGCCCACAGAAGCCTGGAAAGGATAATCTCAACGCACCTGCACCGCTTTTTGGGGGGTTTAGGGTTTGGGATTTAGGGGTTAGGGTTTAGGGCTTTGGGGGGAAGATTACATGACCTGCTCTCGATGTCCTTGCCCCTACCTTGTCGAGCTGAACCCTTCTCTAACCCATGACTGAGCTTTAAAACTTGGGTACTGCCCCCACCCAGTAACAGTCTATATTAGGCTATATATATATATATAACCATATTGTGATTGTTATCCAACTGTTACTGAGGGGGGCAGTACCCAACCCAAAACCCGAAATCCCCTGACCCCCTACTCCGCCGCGCGTCCGAGCCTGCTGGAAAGGCTTTTGCGTCTCCGGGTCTGTGAACCTCAGCCGACGTTTGAGTCTACGGCCCAGGGTTTAGGGTCGACGGCTCGGGGTTTAATTTAAGGTTAAGGCTGGAGGTTCAGTAGCCCCTGCAAGAAAATATAGGCAAGTCCACAGAATAAACCTGGCATCCTGATTCCCAAGTTCCTACCCTAAACCGTTCCAAGCCTAATGCGCAGCTGGGCTCGCTGAGGTCCTTACAACTTAAAGTCTTGTTTGAAGCCCTGGCCCCGAAACTGTAAACCCGAAATCCCCCAACACTGGGCCCTAAACCCCACACCCTAAATCCTAGACCTTTGGTACTCCTCCCAGTAACAGTCTATATTAGGTGTCCTATTAAGGGCTATATAGAACCATATTATAAGTATTATCCAACTGTTTCTGAGGGGGGGCAGTACCCAACCTAGACCCTAAATCCTTGCGGGCAGCAACCCGGCGGAAGGCTTGTACAAGGGTAATGGGGCTATCAGGGTTTAGGGTTTAGGTAGGCCTCTTTGCAGGGTACCCACCTGGAACTCTCCTTGACCAAACTCCCCAAAGAAGGCTAAACCCTAAATCCTAGACCCTAAAACCCTAAACCCTAAATCCGAAACCCTAAATCCTAAACCCTAAACCCCAAATCCTAAATCCTTAAAACCCCTAAACGGCCTGGAAGTAGTAGCTTCGGAGGTCCCTGCCCCACAGCAAGTTTCATTCCCTTTCCTTTCAGGTAGGATGACATAGGTGGATCCCCCACCCAGTAATAGTGACTATAGGGGATAATAGGGATGATACTAGGGTCCTCTTATATTCCTATTATACCACTATTACAGGGCGGGGGGTCCTCCTAAGACATACACCTCAAGAGATCCAAAAACATATCAAGGTTACCTGCTTAGCTTTAGGGTTTATGGTTTAGGGGGCTTAGGGTTTAGGGTTGAGGGTTATCTTGGTTGGCTTTTAGAGCCCTTTGAGAAATATTAGTATATAGGGCCCTTTATGAAACTGATAAGGAAAATTCTTAGATACCGCAAAGGCCAACCCAAATACGAAGAACCCGCTCTTTGTTGGATCGAACTTTTCATTTTCCATTATGCTGAATGCCCCAGTACTGTACTGGAATATGAAATACAACCGCGCAGACTTTCCCGGAAAGGAACCAGAAACCCTCACCAACC
This sequence comes from Symbiodinium pilosum, assembly GCA_905231905.1. Classification (NCBI taxonomy): domain Eukaryota; class Dinophyceae; order Suessiales; family Symbiodiniaceae; genus Symbiodinium; species Symbiodinium pilosum. The sequence continues at coordinate 22,916 of CAJNIZ010001452.1, forward strand.
CTATACCCTGAAGACGAATGCCCGACCTCTACGCCGCAAAACTTTCACAGTGCAATTTTGCGGTGTTCGAATATCTCCCAACATGTCAACCGGAGAAAGCTGCCAAGGCACATCCGGAGGGTCTTGCCCCAGCCAACACGTGGCCCGTGCACCGTGAACCAAACGCCAGAGCCTTTTCAGGTTTAAGGCAGGATCCAGAACAGTCTGTCAAGAGTATCCTCCCCTTTGGGGCACCATGGTTTGTGACACCCCCAGGCCCGAGACAGTGGCTCTAAAGGAGAAACGAGCTACATTAACAAAATCCATAAGGCAAACGGCGGCCTAGAGCCCCAAGCCTTGTAGCATCTACCCTACAGCATAGATGTCAGTATCCTGGGCAATTCGTTCCTGGACAAGTCGGGTGCTCCTTGCATTTTAAAAAATTTAGTCAACCCGAAATGTGCGAAAGTGCTAACGTTGCAATAACACCCCAGAAAACAAGACAAACTTACTAGTGCTTAGTAGGAATAAGGCAATATAATCCCTATATAACCCATATGTGACATATTCCCATATTCCCTACTGACAACCAGCAAGCAAGACATGACAAATGGAGAGCCAGGCGGTATTAAATCTCATTTAGCCCTATCTAATACTTGTTAACTCATTAAACCCTTTGGGGCGTGCGTTTGGTGGGGATGGGATTATACTCCCTTAAACAAACTGCAACTAAAATGCTATAAAAAGGAAACCCCATGAGCTACTATATGCCTACATTATGGTAACTTGATTTAAAGTCCTTAACAGCAACCCAGACCTTAAACCCAACCCTAAATCCACTAAACCCTAAACCCCCTAAGCCCTAAATCCCATAAACCCTAAACCCCATAAACCCTAAACCCCTTAAACCCACCAGGACAAGACAAATGGAGGGCCAGGAGCAGCTGTTCGGAGGAAGCACATCGCCCTGTCTGCTCTTCTGCAGGCTTCTCTCCGAGTGGATCACGATGGAGCTGATTTGGCTCCTCAATGATTTAGAGCTTGGGGTTTAGGTTTTAGGGTGCCTAAGGGCTGGGGTGGGATTCATTCAGGCTTTGGGAGAAGCACGTAAAGGCAAAAAGGAATTAAGCCTTCTGGACATTCGGAGTTCGAAGCTTGTTCTTAATTGCCCCCTTAGTTGGAGTTGCCTCTGCGATGCTTGCATGACCTTTTGACCTAATAAGTCTATCTATTATTACTAGGGTCTAGGGTTTACGGTTTAAGGTTGGGGCTTTTTAGGGTATAGGTAATGGTACAGGGCTCAATGGTGGGGGTAGGAGTAGAGGGTAGAGGATGCATCTGATGGAGCCCAGTCACAAATTCACGAAGTGGCCCCAACTGGCATTGTCCAAGATTGAGGCCTCGCCCCCCTCGGAGAAGGACCTCATCAGTCCAGCGGTTTGGAGTTTAGGGCTGCTCTGACGTTGTAGGAGTGCACAAGTCAATAAAATAGGCCCGTGATTTGGCGGCTCAACCGTCCGAAATGCGAAACCTGCAACCTAGCCAGACCTCCAAGATACTCATATTAATAACCTTTAGGCTCGAAAGTGCGGGGTAAACGGCAAACATTCTAGATGTTTGGGAGGTACAGGTACACCCAGAAACCTAATGAAACCTAAACCCTAAATACTGGTGTCCATTTTCTGGTAAACCTATCCGAGACGCAGCATGGTGAAGTTCTCCGAGATCGTGAAGGTCCTCAGCTTATCTTGCCATGACATCTTTGAAATCAACTTCGGGTGTTGGGTTTGGGGCTTAGGGTTTAGAAGTCCACCCGAAAAAGCGGAAAAAAAAAGGCCTTTCAGAGTGATGTTACTAAGGTACGGTTGTGTAGGCTCCAGTCCCTCAAACCCTGGAAAACCTCTTCATAGTGACTTCCAAAACAAGACCCCTGTTTTCAGAAATTCCTGAACCCCAAACCCTAAACCCTTAACCCCGAACCCTAAACCCTAAACCCTGTACCCCAAACCTTAAACCCCAAACCCTAAGCCCCAAACTGGCGAGAGCGCCGCTGACCACATACACATGGGCGCTGGGAGGGTAAAGCCTCAGGAGAAACCCCGCGGGGCCCTCTAGCAGCGCTGTCTTCTGTGGAGCGTAGCTCGTGTTAGGGTTGGCTGTCCGGCCAAAAGCTTCCAGGCCCTGCCAAGGGCCCTCTCAGGGCAAACCGCCTCTCCCACCAAGCTTTCCAGGCCAAAGCTTGCCCCAAGGTTTCCCAACTCTTTTCAAAGGTCTTGCAAGGCCTCTGTGAGGTCCCCAAGAATCTTTAAGTGCTTGCACTTGCAAAGGGTTTGTAGGCCTCATCCTGTGCACCAACTCAAGAGATCCACGTGTGGAGGCCAGCCGAAGCCTCCGCTACCCCTATGCGTTGCTCAAGTCCTTTTTCTAGTGCTCTCTTCAGCGGTCTGACGAGGAGTGAACAACAGACCTGGGAGAAAAGAGGAAGCTCTCCTTGCCAGGGGGGTTGGCGGGTAGGAACCCTAAACCCTAAATGAACATGGTTTGGGACTAAGCTGCGCAAGCGCGCGATGGGGTGTGCGCCCCTAACTCTAAAGGAGAGGCGCACACCCCGCGCGGATGCAAACCCTAAGCCCCAAACCCTAAACCCCAACCCTCAAATGCTAAACCCTAAACCCCATTTCAGTACCCTCGAAGACCGGCCTGCTGCTAAGCAGCTGCTGTAAAGGGATAATTAATACTTAGTCCCCCTTAAGTAGATAAAACACGGGGTATGTGGGGATGTTGGTTAAAACCATGTTCTATCTACTTAAGGGGACTATAAGTTACCCTGGTAAGGGAAGCATGTGATTTACTACTTACCTATATCCTAATGACTTAAGCTAAGAGCAGAAAAGAAGATTTCAGGGCAAGCTTCAATGCCGAAACCTAAACGAGAACCTCAGTCCAGCAGAACTACCCTGAACCCTGCAATCTTTGTGCTGTATATCCCTGCCCCAATGCCCTCTTTAAAAACCTCCTTTTTTGGGAAACTCCAACACCCTAAACTCCTTCATGGAAGAGGCCCCTGATTCTGGGTGTAGGCCTAAACCCCAAACCCTAAACCCAAGACCTAAAACCTAAACCCCTAAACCCCAAACCCGAAACCCCCAAACCCTAAACCCCCAAACCCTAAACCCTAAATCCTAAAACCTAAATACTAAACCATAAACCTCTAAACCCTAAAAACCGTATTTAGAAGGGCCCAAGGGTCATCGGCTGTAGGTTGACATTGACCTGATCATCTCAATAACATTGCTCCCTCCCCCCCCCCGGGTTTAGGATTTAGGGCTTAGGGGTTAGGGCTTAAGGTTTAGGATTTAGGGTTTAGGATTTTTAGGGCTTAGGGGTTTAGGATTTAGGGCTTAGGGGTTAGGGCTTAAGGTTTAGGATTTAGGGTTGAGGATTTAGGGCTTAGCGGTTTAGGAGTTGAGGGTTTAGGATTTAGGGTTTATGGGATGAATTCCATCGCCCAAAGAGCCCCCTAATACTGACCCTTGACCCCTACCTGGACCCTCAAAAGTATGTAAAATAATGGCCTTTATGGCTACTATTATGGGTTTAGGGCTATTATTTTACATACTTTTGAGGTTGAGGTAGTAATGAATAGTCTCAACATAAAACCACTATGTAATGGGGAGTGTGCATCTAATGACAAATACCCTGAAGATTGTACCATTCTGCAATGGGGAATCTTAGCCACAACATAAGGGGAGTAGGGGCTTCTCGTCAGGGGTGTGATTTGTCTTTAAGGCTGTGGGTTTTGGAGTTTCAGGTTTTGTGTGCTCTCCTTTGCTTGCATCGAATCCAGGTATGTATGCTTCAACGCTACACCTTGCATAGATCAGGAAGTTCGGGCTTTTGAGGCTTCAGCAGGTTTCAGAGATTTAGGCTCCGTGGTGAGGCGCGAAAGCTTCAACATCTGTGCCTCAATAAAGACCTTGAAAGAATTAAAAGCACCAAACGTCATCCTATGTCCATGTTCCATCCTATGTCCATGTTCCAGCTGGTCAGCCTTTGCAGTAAGTTGTCGCTTGGTTGTGGTTCCAGTGTCGTGCTTATGGCTCTTAGCCCACTGTTTACCGCCACACTGACCCTTGCTCAGCCTATGTGCCTATGTGTCCTCGTTCTGGCTTTGTTGTGCCATGGCCCTTCTTGGTTCCCCTAGGCCCAATACAAACCCCCAGTAGCCGCAGTAGTCCACATGTTTATACACACATGCTGGCTTCTGCGAAGATACATACAGAATAAGAATTCATACTTAGGGGTTGTGGGCAATGTAGAGGCTTAGATCGATAATGACGGCTCATGAATGTCTATATATATATAGATACATATACATCTTAGAAATATTGTCCAGCTGCCACTGGGTGGGGGCAGTGCACAAGCTACCAACACCCGACCCAAAACCAAGCTAGACCCCCACGCTGGATCCCTGTAATGCCTTTTGTCAAAATTGTGGCAACGGCCATGCGTCCCTAAACCCTAAACCCAAAACCCTATACCCCTCACCCCTAAACCCTAAACCCCCTAAACCTCCTAAACCCCTAAACCCCTAAACCCTGAACCCTAAGCCACTAAAGCCTAAACCCGAAAGCCTAAAGCCTAAACTCCCAGCCTCGGAGTACACCGGCGACTTGGAAGTGAAGTCGTCCAGTGCGTCCCAACCTTCTGGGCTGCTGCTAAAGATCTTATGTAAATTAAGTTACTATATTGGGGAAACCCTATAGGGTTTAGGGTTTAGGGTGACAATATTGGGGAAACCATAGTACTTAGTATATATACCCATTATGGTAACTTAATTTAAGTTCCTTAACAGCAACCCAGCCTTCCTGAGACAGCGTCAGCTGAAGCACCTGGTTTCGGTGTTTGGGGTTTAGTGTTTTGGTTTTTCAGCGGGGTTTAGGGGGTTCAGGGTTTAGGGCATGGGGTTTGGGGATTAGGGTGAGCGGGAAGAAGGCATTGGGTCTAAGATTTGTCAGTCAGGTACTTACCTCACAAAGGCTGTCGCCGTAGCGTGCTAATGTTGAGTACAAGACGGGAGGCTAGCACTTGGTAGGTGCATCGGGGTTGAAAACTGGGGTCGCTTTTTGGTGTTCCTATGTTAAAACATCATACGTTACAGTATCTGAAGGAATGGAATTGCCCAATTATGACAAAAATCCACGGAGGTCGCTACCAAGCATGTTTTTGTACCCACGACTAGAAATGTGACCTTCCGAAGCCTCAACCCTGAATTCTGAATCCCCGGCCCTGAATCCCAAACTCCCTGACTCGTGAAGTCTAAGCTCCCCAAACCCTATTTCCCCAAATAAGGGACACCAATATGGACCCCAAAATCCGACGATCCTTCTTACAGGGACCCCGCAACAAAGGGCCCCTAATTCTGGGAAACCCCCCCTGTCACAAGGGCTTGGATGGGGTTGGGTGTGTTGCCTCCTGGCTGTTCAGAGAGGTAAAGGCACCCAGCATGCTCACCTGGGGAGAGTTAGGTTTGGAGTTCTTCCCTTTGCAGCTTGGGATTTGGGGTGTTGGTATTGAAGTTCAACGGCTTGGGGGTTAGGAGTTGAAGGCTTAGGCTTCTTGTCGATTACCACCCGATGTTTTGAATTTACGGGCGATGGGACAAGGCACCGAGGCTCACCGCGTAGCGTTTTTGAGGGTTTCGATCGAGAAATTTGAGGGTTCAAGGCAGGTGTGCTGCAAACCCACAGGGCCAATACTCCCTAATTAAGGTATACCCTATGACAGAGAGATCCTTAAACCACTCCCTATGCAAGGAATATCATGGATTGAAATGATACTAAGAAATAAAATCCCAAGGATTTATGTATCCTGCTATGTATTCTAATCTATATGATCTACACCCTGAGGAATTAACCCTAGGATTTTTTGGCACACTCCTTTCTTGAGGAGTCTGGGGCTCCCCGGAAAAGTGAACCTGAGGATGGTGCACGGGTTTGGTGTAGAGTTTAGTGCTTAGGATTTAGGGTT